>JASAUF010000673.1:10510000-10757500 GCA_030180095.1 Magnolia changhungtana
GTATAGGAGCTTGTACCGTTCCTTAGGCTTCCCCGGTCTTCCTAGTCGAATTTCGATGACCCGCGATCCCTAACCGGTGCTTGCGCGTGACCCTATGTCGTATCCCGTATTCCAAAGTCCGCTCGACCTGATACTTATACCCTAGTGACCGCGCCTCGCTGCATCTCGCACACCTATGCGATACCTAGGCCAGGAGATGTGGGCCCGTGTTCAGTTCGAGGAAAACATCGCACTTTATAAAATTCAAGAGAATCTCTAATCAAATCAATCCCATCAAATGTCAAGTACCACATCCCATCCTCAAGTGCAAGCAACCCTTACTTATCGAGTACACCCATCACTCACCCATCCCTTTCTCTCCTTACAACCCTCTCTCTCTCTCTCATTTCCTACCAAGCTCCTAAGCAACCGTCCATGGCTTCCAAGGAGAGAAAGAAGCTAGTGTGTCTCACCTTCCTACCACCCAATCTCACCATCCAAAGTCCATCTTAACCATTGAAATGCATCCCTTAGAGCTCTAGAATGCATCGGTGGAAGGAGAAGTCCATGATCAAAGGTGGGTGTTTTCTAGGATTAGATTTATAATTTTTGCTTCGATTTGATTATTTGAGGGCCCACTTGTGGTGGGACCCATCTTGATGTATGATTTGTATCAAAGAGGGGCCCATAGTGGCGGGGTCCCTCCACTACACCGATCACTCTCTCTCTCTCTCTCTCTCTCTCTCTCCCTCTATCTCTCTCTCTTTCTTTCCTTTCCTTGCATGATGGCCCACCTGATGCGTGTATTCTATATCCGTGTTGGCCACATGTGTGGACCCTACTACTGGTGTCTTGTGGCTGGCTGGACAGTCCAGCACTGCTGGCATCGTCCATCAAGCCTGGACAAAGAGAAATCGTAAATATCAACTTTATCGTGGTGGGCCCCACATGTGTGGACCCACCTGGAAGTGGATTGGCTAATGTATTAATGTCAGCAAGATCTATGACCCATCACGTTATGTGTGGTGTGACCCACCTTGCATTCAGGCTGTCCGTCCAGGACGCTGGATGCTGGACTCCAGCTATTTAATAATAAAATACATTATATTATATGATGGGCCCTCACGTGGGACGCACCTTGCTGGCGGATTGGCTGGTGTCTTTACATAGCTATAAAGCTGTTGTACTGACGTTAGCAAGTACTGCAGTTCTGATCATGAGATATCTAAACCGTTCATCTACTGGGGACCACCATACCTAGCAGTTGTTTGACATCACCAAGTTCTGTGGGCCCCACCGTGGGCAAGTGTTAGATCCAGACCGTCCAATCTTAGGACGTCCATCAGCAGCTACTGTTGGACCATTTGAAGGAGAGAACGGTGGGTCCCACACGTGTGGACCCACCTGTAATGTATGTATTTCATCCATGCCATCCTGACACGTGGGTCCCACCTGCAGTGACGTCCGCAAGTTCCATAGGCCATCTAATGTATGTGTTCCACCCAGTCGTCTGTCTAAACTTTTTACTGGGTGGGGCCCTCCTTGATATATGTGTTGTGAGGACCACCATGATATATGCTTTCATCCACACCACACCTGGTTGGGACGGTGGATACCCACCATGATATGTGTGTTTTATCAACACCGTCTAACCCACTGTTGAGGACGTTGGATGACAGTGCAGGGAGGGTGAGGCATATCTAGAATTCAGATGGGTCCCACACGTGGTGCACGTGCCTGAAATCCAGGCCGTGCAGACCATGTGGGTCATACTGTGATGTATGTATTTTATTCCAACCGTCCAGATGGTTGGACGGTGGACCTTTGTGATGTATCTGTTGTATCCACATTGTCCAGGGGGTGGGGCTCACCCTGGTATATGTGTTTTACCCAAGCCGTCCACCTGTTTTGCGAGCATGGACACCACCATGATGTATTTATTTCATCCACATTGTCCAAATTGTGCTAGACAATGTTTGGATGGTGCAGATTTACATGTACAGTGTTTAGACGGTGCTGTCCAATGTCTGGACAGTGCTGATTTACATAGACAATGTTTGGCAGTGCTGATCATCATTAGTGAGCCATGTGCCCCATAGAATGATAGTGTACAGTGATACATATGTTGCACCTGCAACTATTGAAATGATTTTTGTATAATCCAAGCTCTCTCTTGAGACCCATTGATGCGGCCCACTTGTTGCATATGAGGCCAATTGGTGCGGCCCATTAATGTGGCCCACTCGTTGTATATGAGGCCCATTGGTGTGGCCATTAATGCAGCCCACTTATTGTATATGAGGCCCATTGGTGTGGTTATTGATGCGGCCCACTTGATGTATATTGAGGCTCATGGGTTACGGCCCATCATGATGTATATTGAGGCCCATGGGTCGTAGCCCATTGTGATGTATTTGGGGCCCATGGGTCGTGGCCCATGATGATGTATATTAGGCCTGTATAAGTGGCCCATTGTGATATATTTCTGAGCCATGCATTGAGGATCGTTGTGATGTATTTTTGACTCGTATGATGAGGCCCATTGTGATGTATTTCCGACCCATTTGGTAAGGCCCAATGTGATGCATATGCGGCCCATGATGAGGCCCGATGTGATGTATAAGGCCCATGCGATGCAACCCGCTTGATGTATGAGACCCTTGTGTAAGGCCCATTGAGATTGTACGTGGCCCATTATGATTGTATGTGGCCCATTGTGATTGTAGGTGGCCCATTGAGACTTGTATGTGGCCCATTGTGATTGTATGTGGCCCATTGAGATTGTATGGGGCCCATTGTAATGTAATTATGGCCATTGATGAGGCCCGATGTGATGTATTTATGGCCCAGTGTGATGTGTACTGGGTCCTTATGTGATGCCATGGGCCCATGATACGTTTAGCTCATGTGGACCACTCCTTGGGAACAATGATGGTTAAATATCCACATTGATGTGCGATGATGGTTAAATGTCCACATTGTGACCTTCCCTTAGGCCCTTTGTTAGGCTGATTACTGATTCCGATTGTCGAGGCCGATTCCAATTATCGAGGCTAATTCTGATTGTCGAGGCCAATTTCGATTGTTGAGGCCGATTGCTGAGGTTGATTATTGAGGCCGATTCCGATTGCTAAGGACGATTATCAAGGCCGATTGTCGAGGCTGATTATCGATACTAGTTATGAGTATATCATCAGATACCGATTATGTAACAGCATAGCATCATGACACATGCCCAAATGCATCATCTGCATGTTTGTTATAAGATGTGGTTGACCATTGCATTTGTCATTGGGCAGGTTGTTATGAGACTCCCTGATAGGCGGAGATTGTCTCATATGAGCGCATGGTATGTGTAGGATTTATGTATGACTGGATTGTATGATTCACGCATCTTGCATTGTGTGTTGTGATTGCTGTACGCCCTAACAACATCAGGGTCGTAGCCTCCACAGTCATGTCGTGGATGGCCAGATGGGACATCGAAAATCTGTTACTAGCACCGTGCCGCCATAGATGGCCCTAGGTGAAAATCCCTAAACCCTAAACCCTAAACCATCTTAGTACCAGAGGACGCTCCAACATCTAGACCGAGTGAATTACATGAGCACCCAAGTGCCGAATACCAGTAGGCCGCGTCTCTCACTAAGTCATGGTCAGTTGGAAGGGGGTATGGCCTTATCTGCCTGATTCGTAGTAAAAAAAACTAGTCTAAGTTTGACCATCTCATAAATGGGTCTGCTATCGACGTGTCGGGTAGGTATTGGCTGACTACTAGCCAGGAGGATAGTGAGGTCTCTTCCACTCACCTGGTTGTGTGCGATGGGCCGACAATCTAGTTTAGAGTGTATTAGACCCCGGTGATGATCATAGAGATATACAGTACTGATACGTGGACTCATTGAGTAGGAGTTGCATACTCATTCATTCATTCATTCACTATCTACTTGGGCTGGTGGTGTGCAATTAATTGTTATGTACCTTCGTAATGGCAAGGATTTCGGTTGAGGCGCGCAATTAACTTGAGGTCAGGGGTTTACCACATTGAGTCTGGCTATCCAAATTTAGGTATGGGACTAGTTTAGATAAAAGTCTCTTGTGATGGACCTCATAGCCTGCAATACTACGTACTATTATCCCGACTTCATACTCCAACTTGGTCATTCCATTCGCACCGCATATTGCATTACATCCGCGGTATATGACATTTTGGATTACTATGTTTATGCATTAATATGGCCTAGATATGACTGATGGTATTCGTGAACTCATCAGGAATTGCATATTGCATTGCATCCTCGACATCTTATTTTTGGCTCTCTATGTCTCCGCATTGCATAATCTATCTTCATTGTATACTCTAATATTGTATGATTTATAGACTTACCAGTATTTCTGACATTGTATGATTTTTGGACCTGTATTGTATACTTGGCACTTACCTTATGCACACACTTACACCACCCTCTAAGCTTTCTATAAGCTTATGCATGATAGATGCATGCAGGTGACGTTAGGTTGCAGCAGTGTTGAGCTTGGAGCGTGCAGCGATCTTCTAGAGCTTTGATTTTCAATATATGTATTTCCCTTTCAGCATTGTATTCAAATGTTTATATTAGTGGATATGTGATATGATGCTGCCTTTTTGATTTGGGTAAACTTACGGTTATGCTTATTACGAGATAAAAGTAAGTTGGAAAATCCTCTTTGTAGGATCCTAAGATTGGAATATAGCGTATGGACAATGGGAGCCGAGAATGGGGTACTATAGAGGCTGTAGGCACTGAATTTGGTGATCGGGAATTTTGTTATCCTAGTTTCTGAGTTTGGGGCGTGACATCCTCTGCCTGATAATATCGATGGCATCTGATGTCTGCTGCACAAGCTCGGGACTTAGGAGACGCTGCTCTCCAACCTTGGTCCAACAACTCAGAGATCTGCACGGTCTGCCATATAGTGGCTCAAAAGGAGCCATGCTAATGGTTGCCTGATAGCTGTTGTTGTAAGTGAACTCAGCCAATTGCAGATGATCATCCCAGCTACCCCCGGAGTCAATCACGCAGGCTCGATGCATATCCTCAAGGATCTAGTTGACCCTCTCGGTCTGGCCATCGGTCTGTGGATGATACAGAGTGCTGAGCTATAAAACAGACCTCATCGCTCTCTAAAAGCTCTCCTAAAACTGAGACGTTAACCTCGGGTCTCGGTAAAAAACAATCGAAACTAGAATGTCATGCAGTCTCACAATTTCCTCGATAAATAACTTTGAAAGCCGGTCCAAAGACCAAGTCGCACAAATCGCAAGAAAATACCGACTTCATCAGACTATCCATGACAACTCAGATGGCATCATGACCGCGCTGAGTCCTCGACAAACCCATAATGAAATCTGTCGACACATGCTCCCACTTCTACGTCGGGATGCTCAACGGCTACAATGGACTAGGGGGTCTCTAGTGATCGGCCTTGACACGCTGGCATGTGTCACACTTGGCACAAAACTGGTGATCTGGCGCTTCATCCCTGTCCAAAAATGTTGTCGCCTCATATCTCAATACATCTTCATCGATATAGGGTGGATAAAAAATTGCGATCGATGTGTCTCGGTCATAAGATCTCCACGTAACTCAAGAATATCTGGGACACATAATCGGCCTCTGAAGTGAAGTCCACCATCTGAACCAATCTGCCAATCTGCCTGCTCTTCAAATGTGGCCTCTACTCGGTAACCCTGTAACAACTTGTCTGTCTGCTGAGCCTTGACACCCTTGCAACAAGAGAGCGTTGAATCGACATGCTCGATAAGTGCACGATAGAAGACTGCAGACTAAACTCGAAGTCATACTCTGTTATATCCTTAAGCATCTTCCACTCATGAATCATCATGTGTGCCACCAGGCCTCGTGGCTAACAACTGAGGGCATCCACCACCACGTTTGCCTTACCCAGGTGGTACTAGAGATCAAAATCATAATCTTTTAGGAGCTCCATCTAACTCCTCTACCTCATGTTCAGCTCAGACTGAGAGAATAGGTACTTCAAGCTCTTGTGGTTGAAGAAGAGCTCGAACCTAACCCCATAGAGATAGTGCTTCCATACCTTCAGTGCGAAGACGACTGCTACCAACTCCAAATCGTGCGTGGGGTAGTTCTGCTCATGGATCTTGAGCTAGCAAGATGCATAATCCACTGGTCTCTCGTGCCACATCAGGACAACACCTAAGCCAATACACAAAGCATCGATTAATACAATGAATCCATCACTCCTAGAGGGAAGAGTGAGGACAAGAGCGGATGTGAGGCAGTCCTTCAGCTCCATAAATGATTGCTCATAAGCGTCGCTCCAAACAAACTCTACACCCTTCTAAGTCAACCTGGTCAATGGGGTTGCAATACAAGAGAAGCCCTCAATAAAACACCGGTAGTAGCCCATAAAACCAAAGAAACTATGGATCTCAAATGCGTTCGTGGGCTGGCCCCACTAACACACTACCTCAATCTTCGAGGGGTCTACTGCGACACCCTCCCTAGTCACTATGTGACCGGGGAACTTCACCTCCTCCTGCCAAAACTCGCACTTCTCCAACTTCGCATATAGCTGGTGGGTACGGAGGGTCTGCAATACAATCTCCAGATGCTGCTCGTGCTCCTCATGGGTCCTCGAATAGATCAGAATGTCATTGATGAAGACAACAACAAACTGATTGACATACAGATGGAAGACCTCATTCATCAACTGCATGAATACCAGGGGCGCATTGGTCAGTTCAAAGGATATGACCTGAAACTCAAAATGACCATAATGCGTCCTGAAAGCTGTCTTCTGGATGTCCTCCTCTTGGACCCGAATCTGATGATAACCGGAACGCAGGTTAATATTTGAAAAGAACTGTTGTAACGCCCTGAATTTTTGCCAACCTGGGATTAGACGTCCTTAGGCAATGGGTCGATCTTAATACCTCATTAACTTGTCAGAACTGAATCCCAAAGTCTAAAGCCGCCTTTAAACTCATTTCCTTCACAAATCTCACCCTTCATCACCTTGATCTTCCAATTTTTCTAAGAACTTTCACCCTAGACACTATCTTAAACTAGCTAAGTAGTATAACTTGGATCACTTTATATACAAATTACAAAGGCCTGAGTACCACCTCGACTAGAAATCACTTAGGACTAAATCCTTTAGAAATGAGATAAAGTAACTAGGTGTGAACCAGATTAGCTATGAAATCCGTTTGAATCGCTTTAAATACGATCTGCAAGACCCAAAACTTGTAGAATCATTGACGCTAGGTTACCCTAAAATCTAGGATCAATCTCATTACCCGGCTACTCTCGGGAGCACATCGAAACTCCGTATCAGATCTGGACCGCACGTCGGAAGTCCGAATAACTCGAAGTTAAGGAATTAGGGCCACCTCACTAGGCTCGACAACCATCTCAGAAATCAAGTCCAGACAATGTCCCATGGCCATTCGATCGTGTCCGGAGCGAGGGAGTGTGAAAACCACCATTTCCTTTACAAAATAAATATCTTGAATAGTGATCTGGCATCATTTGTTTGCGGATCAGTATTAAGCAACCAGACCGTCAGAATCTGACCAAATTACACCCTTGGATCAGGAAAAATTTCATACACATTTACATGTACTCGGAATCTCCGATCGAGATCCGCTGACCGTTGAACTGAAACTGGTCCGCCACGCGTGATCTAGAATCTTGACTGAAATGAAAACTTAATAGAATGTAGATCCAGCGTTAGTGAGCTTAAGTCCAACCTTTGGCTCAAGGAGGCCCGCCAGAAGTCCTCCGTTGAGCTGAAACAGGTCCGCTTTGGTTATAACATAAGTATACTTTGACCTAGAGTCTGTTTTGGGGAATTCTTAGGCTATATAAGGACCTTAAACCCTCTCTCATGGTAGCCATACGAATTTGAGATTGAGAGAGAGAAAAGAGAGAGAAAGTGAGGGAGATGTGGGAGGAACTCCCTGCCGTACTTCCCTGCCGCTCCACGGGCTACACCGCCTCTTTCCAGACACTTTCCCGGCGATACCGACTCCGTTTTAAGGTAATAAACCCTAACCCTAGACCTGTTTTGAGGTGTATAGGCTACATGTTATGAAATAGCTAACCGATTTCACTCTTTAGGCTAGAAAACTCCCGAATACGGAAGCTCCTCAACCCTTGTCGATCCGTTACGATTCTATGACAAAAGGTGAGGACTTTAGGTGTATAGGTTGCGGTTTTGAACGCTTTCAATGTCAGATAATGATAGATTCATGATCTGCATGCAATTGCACATGTACAAAGTGCTTTCCGTTTTCTGTTTCGATTAGAATTGTAGAATTTGGAATTTCACATACTCTAGGTATTCGTATAAAATACCGTATATGTATTTTTTATGGAAATGTGTTTGACATGTTTAATTGTCGTATGGATATATGATGTATGGATAAAATACTCATTTGGCGAAAGGGTTCGCCTAAATACATGTTTACTAATATACACCATGTATGTAGAAATACGGTATTGTAAGAAGTACCGTATACGTGTATATTTTAGCGATGTGTTTGTCATGAATAATTGTTGTATAAATATATTATGTGCGTATAAATTAATTTCTTGGCGAAAAGAATCGCCGTAATACATGTTTGCTTGTATACACTATGTATGTTGAAAATACGTATTCTAGAAAATAATGTATGCATATAAATATTGGGAGATGTATTTATCATTATTATTTGCTGTAGTAATATATTATACATGGATAAAATACTCACTTGGCTAAAGGATAGCCCTAATACATGTTTTGCTAACATACACCATGTATGTTGTAACAGTGTATTTTAAGTGTTTGTGAAAATGATTGAATGAGTACCGAATTCTCATTCGTACTCGCCATGACTAATTGTCACGGATTCATGATTGTTGTATTGGCGATACCCCTTTGACGAAAGGATTTGCCCTAAATCACGCCACGGCCGATATACACCATATATGCTAAAATGTGTGGCCCAAGTGTTTGTGGAAATGACTGAATGAATATGGAACTTGGATTCCTACTTGCCATGACTATCCGTCGTGGGTGTATGCGTGTTATGATTGGGGCAACTCCCTAGTGAAAGGATTTGGCCTAATGCCTATGTGAACGACATATGTCATGTATGTTGATGTATGTTTGTTTAAGTGTTTCTTGAAATGTCTGAATGAGTAGTAGTTAGCAAATTGTAATGTATAAGGGTGTTGAGATATGATTCTCAACCTCTTCTAACTATGTGTATGATCTCCTTGGATAGTTGTGTGATTAGGAATTGAACATGTACAAATTCATGCTTGTGTTGTGCTTCATAATATGCTCAACTGCTTTATGATTTTAACTATGTAATGCATATGTTTAAATTTATATTTACGTCGTATGATCCGTCATGGGTGATGGGGGAGTGGAGCAACGAGTGCGTGCAACAGCCCTGGCAGCCCTAAACAGATAATACCAGACCTTGATTGTATGTGTTGAATCTTGATCCACTACTGCTTTATCTATCTGCACTTGATTGTGTTTGGGGCTATGATTATAGTCCAGACAATCGGTACCCGAATTGGATTTGTGGCTATGATCCATTTGCCACGTGAGATGTGTTCGACGAACCTGAGTCGTACTTCGGTTGGCGATAGTGGTTGGCCACGCAAAGTACTCATGCATTTCATGTTGTTCAACTTGTTGTGCGCTCGAGCTAGCCGAGCTCGTCAAGTAACTCGATCTGTCTAATGTATGTTCACCATGTTTGGACGCTACTGCTTGAACCTAGGGTACCAAACTTACCAGTGGCAATCCCGTTAACCATGGTACCTCGATCCGCTAAGACTCATGAGCTGGACATGGTGGTATGGGACACCGTGGCCGATCTGTCGGCCTATCTTTGGGGCCATGTGCCTCCCGTAGTGACCATTGAGCAACCCAACTCGTGAGCCGAATCTTGTGGTATGGGACACGTATTCGAGCCTGTCGATACTTACAGCGAGAGCTGAGTACGGTGAGACCTGTACTCGTGTTGACGGGCGACAAGTCCTCTGTAGTATCTTCGAGTATACTCCAAGGTCTGTGATTGGCGACGAGTCTTTCACAGCAACTAGAGTGTGAGTTAAGCCGGGTACGGTGAGACCTGTACTCGAGCTGACGGCTAGTGATTGAGCCGAGTACGGTGAGACCTGTACTCGAGTTGATGGTTAGCAATTGAGCCGCATATGGTGAGATCTGTATCCGTGCTGACGGGTGACGAGCCCTTTGTGATGCCTTCGCTACGCCTCTCAAACCATAATATCGTATGAGATTAACTAGGACTGACGACCCTAGAATGGATCATGTTTGGGAATGATACAAGGGAGGTACCTTAGTTTCCCAATACTGCTGTTTGAAATGGACTAATAATAACTCGGTAATCATGATCATCATCGCACCGCATGTGCTTAGTAGATGTGGCGCACTGAGGGAGTTAAGTATTCACGAACGTAAGATGATGTCGCATGAGGGTGGTTTGGCAAGGGCATACAGCATCATGTCATTTCATTCTCGCACTTAATAAGAGTAGTTAGAATTGTTTGATTTGTACTGCTTTATCATTACTGCTTGATTGAATTGATAACATGTTAACCTATGCTTTATTGTTCCACTGAGTTGATCACTCACTCCCACGATATGGGACGGTGTTCCGAACACCCACCAGACTTTGTCTGATTGCAGATGGCGATGCTACTTCTGAGGCGGAGCCGGACTTCTATGACGATGAGAATGCTTCCTCGTATATGCTGTTTTCTGGCGGCTTCGTGAAAGCCGTGCCTTGATTGTCGGGGCTACAGGGATGTTGACTAGATCACACTACACAACTTGGTATAATTTAAAATCATACTTGTAATTATTTAACCTGGTAACTTTATCACACTCTGGAGACCCACCACATTTTATAAATTTTATCTATCTATCACAGTCTTCCGCTTGCAAATTTAACTGTCTCTGGAGTATGATATGCTGTTTTGGCTTAATCTCACTCATGTTCATTGCACTAATACTGATCACATTCAATCATCATTCATTTTCTTGCATGAGTGATGCGTTGGAACTCAGGAGTTGAGTTTATGCTCGACCCCCGATTTTCAGGGCGTTACAACTGTGCACCTTGTAGCTAATCAAATAAGTCGTCTATCCTCGAGAGTGGGTACTTGTTCTTGATCGTGACCCGATTGAGCTATCAATAATCCACGCAGAGCCTCAAGGAGCCATCCTTCTTCCTGAGCAAGAGTATTGGCGCTCCCCAAGGTGAACTATTAGGACGAATGAATCCCAACTCACGTAACTCATCCAACTATCGCTGCAGCTCCCTCAACTCCATCGGTGTCATACGATACGGGGCCTTTGAGATAGGCATTGTATCAGGCATAAGATCAATCTGGAACTCAATATGCTGGCGTGGTGGCAATCTCGGAATCTCCTAGAATACATGAGAAAAATCGCGAACCACTGGCAACTAATCAACACTCGCCGCCAAGGGCTCCTCTACTGCACATGACATCAAATAAGATAACGACTCTCCTCTGGGCTCGGCAATGAATTGAAATTGCGGCAAGCCTGGTATACAGAACGTGACAGTCCTCGCAGAGCAATCAAAGATGGTGTAGTACTCAGCAAGTTAATCTATGCCTAGGATAACATCAAAATCTAACATCGGTAGTACAAACAAGTCGGCAGGTAAGAAAATCTCTCCCACCAACACAAGGCAAGATGAACAGAAATCCTCAGACATGAATGAGTGAAAAGCACTGGAATCAAATAAGACTTGGGCGATGCATGAAGAAATTGGAAGAATACCCTCAACGACTCTTCCAGATGACTTTGGATCCTGTTGAGCCGCATAGAATCTAGCCTGAGCTGGCTAGGGAGGTATTTGTCCCCTCTGAGGTCCCTTTTGCTGCTACTACCACTGTGGCGACCTATACTACTGTCTAAGAGATTGAGGTGGCTGTGGTCACTGCTGCTATACTGGAGGCTGTTGTGGCCCTCTAGGTGGGGGCACTCATATATACGGTGTCCTATCCCAGCATATCCAAAATAAGTCTCTATAAACAGCCTCTGGGGTGGCACCGCTGGTGCTGCTGGTGCTCAGGCGGATGGGTGGCTCATGTGCCTTTATAACCGGCGATGCTGTTGGGAGCTACTGGAGGGGGCCTGCCTCTTCCAGTCTCTCCTCTGTTCTCGATCACTCTGCATGTCGGCCCACTCAGTCTTATAAATCTGAGCCCTCCGTACTACCGATTGAAAAGTGGGGAGCTCATGCCTAATAACATGGCCTCAAAAATCGTAACGCAAGCTATTCTCGAAACAGCGGGCCTTTCGCTCCTCATCATCAGCCAAATATGGTGCGAACCTCGATAGCGCCACAAAACGAGTGTCTCCCTACACCAAGGTCTCAAACTCTAACGCTCATTGCCAATGAATGTTGTTACGGAAGTACTGCTGGTCAAATCGGTCTATGAAATCCTCTCATGTCCAGATGAAATCGGGCCCTACAGTACGGGTAATGAAGATCCACCAGTGCTCGGCCTCACCCTGGAGAAGAAACATGGCTAACTGGACCCGTTGCTAGGTCATACATGCCATCATATCAAAAATCTTCTCCACATCAGAACGCCACCTCTCGGCTGCTGTCGGATCTGGCTCACCCTAGAAACGAGGGGGATTGAGTTGTCAGAACTCTCAAAAGAGGCTCGCGCGATCCTGCTCTGCCTAGGCTGGCGAAATAATGGGGTGCTTGCCCTACCCATGAAGGGAGGTCATCACAGCCTACAACATCTGCTATGACTAAGAGGCACTCATAGGTACGGTCGGATCCACACTGGTCTCAGGTGGAGGAATGACATCCTTAGGCTGGGGAGTAGGGATCTCTGGTGGTGAAGTTGGAGTCGCAAGTGGTAGAGCGGGAGCCTCAGGTGGTGGAGCGGGAGTCGCTCGGGTTGCTTTCTGCACGGCATGTCCTATAGGAAAGAACAAGGACACCTATCAACCTTGAGAACTCTCAAATACACGCCTGTTAGTGAATTAAATCCAAAGGTTACACACTTGGGACCTAATTGTCCTGAACTTATAGCAGATATGTGATGTTATCCTGAGTTATTCCCAAGTTATGTTCAGATACCAACTTCTGTCAGGCCCTAAACTTAGAAACTAGTCTCACAAAATTCTCGATCGCTGAATCTAGCTTCAACAGCCTCCGTAGTACCCCATTCTCAGCTCCTGGCATCCATACACTAGGTTCCGATCTTGGGATCCTACATGGAGGATTTTTAACATGAATTTGATTCATAATAAGCACAACCCATGAAAAATAACTAAGACATCATCACAAAATCCACTATGATAAAAACTTTAAGGTATAATGTGCATGAAGGGAAATATAATGATAATAATAACGGAAACTCTTGAAGCTCCACTGCATGCTCCTACTGCGGCTAAGCTACGGCTGCATCTTGGGGTCACCTGTACGCATCAATCGTGCATAAGCTTATAGAAAGCTTAGAGGGTGGTGTAAGTGTGTGCGCAATATGAGTGTGCTCAGAATGCAATATCAGAGTAATGCGGAATCATGTTGATGAGACCATGAATGCAATCAGTCGTACCAAGGCTATGCAATGCAAGGCATGAATGCTATCAGTCACACCAAGGCCATACGATACAAGGCCTAAATAGCCAATGTCATATGCAAGATGCAGCTCAAGCATACCAATCCACATATCAATGCAACTCATCATTAGAGCATCAAATATCAGTATAGTTTTCACATTGGACAATCACCAGGGTTTAGTACACTCCAAATGACACTAGCCCTTTCTCAGGAGCACAATCCAAGTGAGTGTAAGAAACCTCACTATCCACCTAGCTAATAGCCTGCCAATATGTATCCGACACGTCGATAACAGACCCATTTACGAGCTGGTCATACTCAGCCTAACAATGCCCCCTACCCTCAGGTGGGTAAGGCCTCACCCCCTTCCAACCGACCATGACAAAGTGGGAGACGTGGCCTCCTGGTATTTGGCCCCCGTGCGCTCATGTATTCACTCAGTCTCGACATTGAAGTCATCCTCTGGTACCATCGGGTTTAGAAATTTTTACCCAGGGACATCTATGGCGCCCCGATGCTAATAACACTATTTTCTGTGTCTGATCCTGCCATCCACGATATGCCTGTAGAGGTCACAGCCCTGACTCGCTAGGGCATATAGTAATCATGTCATACAAATGCGAGGTGTATGAATCACACTATCAATCATAAAGCAATCTTATGCGTACTGCATGCTCATGTGGGGGCAACTTCGCCTATCAGGGAGCCACATAAACATTCTGCCCAAAAGCATATGCTATGATCAGTCACTCCTCATATCAAGCATACATATGATGCGTATGAGCATGAATCATGGAGCTATACTAAGCATGTTATATGGTGATGAACTCTATTCATAACGAAGATGGGCCTCGACGGCCTACACAATACAAGTATGGGCCTAACAATGGGCCCTAGGGAGAGTTACAATGTAGACATTTAACCATCATTGCTCTTACAATTTGGACGTCAAACCATCATTGCTGTCAAGGCATGGCCCACCATAAACATCATGGTGGAATCACACATCACAATGGACCTCATATACATCGCATTCAACCTCTCACAAAGGCCTCACATACATCTCATTGGGCCTTACTCATGGTCCTTATGTACATCACATTGGGCCTTAACCCATAGGCCCCAAATACATCACAATGGGCCATATACAAGAGTCTAATATACTTTCAATGGGCCTCATCATAGGGACCACATATACATCACATCAGACCTCATCAACTAGGCCAATATACATCATAATGGGCCTCATCACATGGGCTAAACATACATCATAATGGGCCTCATTACTTGGGCCAAATATACATCATAATGGGCCTCATATACAACACATTGGGCCTCATCACGTGGGCCAATATAAATCATAATGGGCCTCATCACATGGGTTAAATATACATCATAATGGGCCTCATATACAACACATTGGGCCTCATCACGTGGGCCAATATACATCATAGTGGGCCTCATCACATGGGCCAAACATACATCATAATGGGCCTCATTACTTGGGCCAAATATACATCATAATGGGCCTCATATACAATACATCAGGCCTCGCTATATGGGCCTCATATATATCACGTGGACCACATCACATGGGCCGCACCAATGAGCCTCATATACATCAAGTGGTCCGCATCAATGGGCTGCACCATCTACACCATTCATCAAATTTAGAGATCTTTTTAAAGCATTACCCAAAGATTAATCACATCGGAAGATCATCTGGACCATACCACAAATAACAATGGAGATAATGATTTCCACCCTTAAAATTTCCAAGGCCCACCATGTAAGTGCTATGGTTATTTGCTCCTTTGATTGTCAAATTTTGTTGTACCAAAACTAAAGTATGTGACTTGTGTAGCACATTGATATATATGTTCAAGACAATGCATCACATGTACAAGGACAATGCTTCAAGTCAAGAACAAGATCTACTTCAAGAAACACAAGGTCATGTACATTGTTCACTCCTTTAAGCTTCAAAGTTCAATGATTTTAAAGTGACATCAAGAGACAAGTTAACTGTTCATACTCAAGACTCAAAGTGAATCACAATTCAAGTACTACAAAGTTAAGCTTTAAAAGATCTCAAGTACAAGCTTCATGAACTTCTACGATCTTCTATCATCTAAAGAAAAGAAGGTTCAATGTTCATATATCATGGTAAAGGTATGGAAGACCTTAAATTAACCTTAGGGTAGGTCATTTTGAATACATAATTCAAATTGAATCATTTTATAAGTATTTGTATGTTCTTCGACTAGTCCTAAACTGTGTTCGACTAGTCCTAGCACTGGCTTGACCAGTCCTAAGTTGTTGCATATTTTAAAATTTTTTTGGTAGAGTTACGACTAGTCTTGAAAACTGCTCGACCAGTTGTGCGAAAAGTGCACGACTCGTTCACGACTAGTCCTATAGCTATGACTCAAAGTCTAGCAACCATTCCCGGTTCCTCACGACCAATCGTGAACAGGTCACGACCAATCATGGAGGTCGCTGGACCGGTCGTGGTTGGCCTATGACCAGTCGTGGAACGGTTTTATCCGATCGCGCTCAAAATTTTAAAATGTTATTGGTCCTACGACCAGTCATAGTGTCCTCAAGACCAGTCATGAACGCGATTTCTTAATCTATAAATAGAGCACGATTTTCAAAGTCTGATATCCAATTCAAGTATAATCAAGTCATCACTCTGAGAGATAAGTTAGTATTCTTTTGAAGGTATATTGTGCTCATTTAATATTCTCCTTTAATATCTTTTTATATTTGATTTTATATTCTGCATTCCAATCTAATTTGAAAGAGTATTTGAAGAATTCTCACTTCTTTAAATCAAAATCAAATAGAGCTAGCCCAACTTGGTTTAATTTAAAATCAATTTAGAATCTAGAACCATTTCATAAGTGAGTATTGGACATTGAACTTCTATTCGAACTTCTACTCCGATTTGGTTCTTCCGGGCTACAACAAAAGGAAAAATCCAGGTATTTTACATTTGTGTAAATCTTCTGTTTTGGCTTCTTTTAAGATTAAGCTAGAAAAATCTCACTGTTTTGGTTTATCTGAGGTGATCCAGAAAACTCAGAGTGTGGGGTTTTTGAATTGTGTAAGCCCTTGAAAGACACAATTGTGAGGGTTTTAGGTGAACCTGGAAAAACCTATTTACATAGTGAATGCTAATATCCGCTATGTGAGGATATTAGGAGTGGAGTAGCAAGCTGTGTGGCTGTTGTTTAATAGTTGGTGTACACACCGGCGAACCACTATAATTTTTTGTGTTTGTGGGATGTATTTGTGGATGTGAATGTTGTAATCTTTTACATTTCAAGCATTGTGGGGAATGATGTAATAGCTTATATTTCCTTTCTAGCTATTTCATTTTTATTCCTCTTCAGTTTAAGTTATTGATACATAAACCGTTCTAGTAAGGTTATCCTTGCCATAAACCTTGGTTTTTATGGTGAAAGGTTGTCCTTAGAATAACATTTGTATCAACCTCTCAATATTTGAATTTGAGGTTGCTTTACATTTCCGTATTGTGGTTTGTTTAAAGTGTTATCTTTCATTTATTTGTTTATAAGGTTATCTTATTGTTTAAATTCCACTGTTATCAATTAAAATTTGGCATAATCATATTTACCCCCCCCCCCTTTTAGGACATAAGCTGGGCCTTTTCTAGTGGTATCAAAGCCTAATAGCTCGTTATTCTTTTTATATTTGGATTTATTTCCTAAGCTAATCGATCTAAACTATTTATAAGATGTTAAATTTTGATAGCCTTTCAGTCACTAGGCCTCCACCATTTGATGGCACCATTTATGCCTGCTGGAAAGCCAGAATGAGGATTTTCTTAAAATCCATGGATGAGAGTGTGTGGCTAGCCACAGTGACTAAATGGACCTCTCATATCACTCAAGTGACTGGTATCGATGGATCAAAATCTATGCGAGTAACACCTTATTTTTCTTGGACCAATCTTCAGAAAAGTGACAATAGTGCCATTGCAAAAGCACTAAATACAATCACTTGTGCAGTATCACCGGTTGAATTCAAAAGAATTATATCCTATGATTCTACAAAGCAAGCCTAGGATATTTTAGAAATGACACATGAGGGAACATTAATTGTCAAAAAATCTAAAGTCTAAATCCTCACAACCAAATTTGAGGAAATACATATGGAAGAAAATGAAATGTTCATGAACTTCTATACAAGATTAAATGACATTGTGAACTCTATGTGGGGTCTTGGTGATAAAATCCCAGAAAGTAAAGTCTGTGCAAAGATACTACGCTCACTTCCTGAACGGTTCAATTCTAAGGTAACTGCGATTCAGGAACTTCGGGATACGGATAATATGAGGGTAGAATAATTAGTTGGTTCTTTACAAACCAATGAGTTAAACTTTAAAGCTCCTAAAGGTAAATCTATCACCCTTAAATCTTCTAAATGTATTTCTCAAGAAAATTCTGATTAAGAAAATTCTGAAGATGATATGGCCCTTTTAGCAAAAAAGTTTTACAAAATTTTCAAAAGTAAAAAGCGGGTTGATTTTCAAAAATCTAATGATAAGAAAAGATCTAAATCTAAAACTTGGAAATCTTTAAAAGATAGTCAATGTCAAAACTGCCATGAATATGGGCATTTAGCAAATAAGTGTCCTAGAAAGGACAAACCTAAAAAGAAAGGTATGTTGGTACTTGAATCTTCTGACTCTAAAGCCTCTTCTGAATCAGAAGATTCTGAAACCGAGTCAGGTAATGAAGTCAAAGCCATTATAACTCTAGCCAAGTTCACTTTTTCAGATAATGATGATTCAACTAGCGAAGAAAATCTGAATAGTGATCATGAAAATGAAGAAAATCTTCAAGATGCTTATAATGGCCTTTACAAGGAAAGTTGTAAAATTGCTATTAAACTAAAACTTCAAAAAGAAAAAAATTTTAAGCTTAAAGAAAATTTTGATTCTCTTGTTTTAGAAAAATCTCACATTTCAGATAGTTTTGAAAAGACTAAATGCGATTTAGATTTTCAAACCTCCCTTATTGGAAATCTTAAATATGAAAATGAAAAACTAAAACTTGAAGTCTCTTCACTTTTGAATTTGAAAGATACTTGGAGGTATGCCCAAGGTGATCCTAAATTAGAAAAACTTTTATCCCGATCCTGAAAATGTGGTGATCTATTTGGTTTGGGCGACGACAAAAATGTTCCTCCTAAACAGAAGAATACTCCTAAGCTTGTGAAACGAGGGTCTTCAAACTTAAAAAGGAATAGTTCAAATCAAAACTTTTCTAAAAATACATAACTTTTCAATCTTTTAAACTTAAAAGCAACCATATCAACTATAAAAATCAGAACCAAAAACCTTTAGTGGAAAAGATAGTTGATTTACTTAAGGAGCTCTTAAAATCTAACTCAGTAGGTCATTCTTACAACAACTACAAATACAAGAAGACCAACTGTACTCCTAAACCCAAAACAGTTTTGAAATGGGTTCTTAAGGTTACTAGCTTGGTTGCCCACACAGCTTTCAAAGCTTCAAGCCATTCGAAGTGGTACCTAAACAGTGGTTGCTCCAGGCATATGACAGGTGACAAAGGTCTATTCACCACTCTTAAAGATATGACTGATGGTTCAGTCACATTCGGTGATGGTAGTAACTACAAGATTATTGGCTAAGGTACGGTTCAACTTTCTAACCTCCCTTTATTTGAGAATGTCTTATATGTAAAAGGTTTAAAACATAACTTGTTAAGTATTTCTCAAATATGCGATAAAAATCATAGCGTAAAATTTATTAATCAAGTTTGTGAAATTTAAACAAATAGGGTTCAGTAATATTAACTGGTCGTAGAACTTCTAAAAACCGTTATATTGTAAGTGATTCTAACTCATCTAATCAATCGTGTTACATGGTCTATACAGATGAGACTGAGTTATGGCATAAATGCCTTGAACATGCACACTACCACAATCTGAATAGATTGAGCAAAAGAGAACTGATAAGAGGTCTACCTAAATTATAGAAAGTAGACAAAATATGTGGCGAATGCCATATTGGCAAACAAACTAGGAGTGCTTACAAAAAAGTGGACTCCAATGCCACATCCAAACCGCTCGAACTTCTCCACATGGATCTTTTAGGACCAACCACGATGGAAAGTCGAGGTGGTAAAAAATACATACTGGTAATCGTGGATGATTTTACCAGATTCGCTTATGTAGCCTTCTTAAGGGATAAATCAGAAACCCTTGATGAAGTAAAAAGAGTTCTCAAAAGGATCCAAACGGAAAAAGGTTCTCAAGTCTGTAAGATCCATAGTGATCATGGATCAGAATTTGAGAATAGCAGTTTTGAGAAATTCTGTTCCGATTAGGGAATATCACATGAATTCTTTGCGCCCAAAACACCACAAAAAAATGGAATTGTTGGAAGAAAAAATAAAGTGCTTCAAGAAATGGCAAATGTAATGTTGAATAGTATGAAGCTCTCTAAAAATCTTTGGGCTGAAGCTGTAAATACTGCCTGCTATACAATCAACCGGGTTTATACAAGTCAAATAATAAAACGGCCTATGAAATGTGGTTTGATAAGAAGCCTACTCTCAAATACTTTTGAGTTTTTGGTAGCAAGTGATATATTTTACATGACCATGAAAATCTGGGTAAGTTTGACACCAAAAGTGATGAAGGGATCTTTTTAGGATATGCTTTAAACAGTAGTGTATCGAGTACTGAATAAGAGGACTGGTGTTATTCAAGAGTCCATCAATGTGGTCATTGACGATCACTTGCATACACCTGACTCAAGTTCAGATAACGATGAAGTTCTTCTAATTGACAAACCAGATACTTCATCAAGTCAAAATAACTTCGAACTGAGGACTGTTAAAGATCATCCAAACACTCAGATTCTTGGAAACCCTCTCACTGGTGTGCACACTTCTAGACAACTAGAAGATGTATGTAATTACGTGTGCTTTACATCTCAGACAGAACTGGCTAACGTAAAAGCAGCTCTTACTGACGAAAACTGGATTGTTGCGATGCAAGAAGAGCTTAATCAATTTATTAGAAATGATGCTTGGTACTTAGTTCCTAGACCTAAAGATAAACATATTATTGGAACTAAGTGGATTTTTAAAAATAAGTCTGAGGAACATGGTAATATAATTCGAAACAAGGCTAAACTGGCTGTACAAGGGTACACTCAAATTGAAGGCATCTATTATGATGAAACCTTTGCCCCAGTAGCTTGTCTTGAATCAATCAGACTATTTATATCCATTGCTTTCTTTAAAAAGTTTAAAATTTATCAAATGGATGTAAAGAGTGCCTTCTTGAATGACGATTTGCATGAAGTATATGTTGAACAACCAATGGGTTTTCAAGACCCTAAGAACACTGATCATGTCTATCGCTTAAAAAAGACTCTCTACGGTTTGAAACAAGCTCCCAGGGCATGGTATGAAAAATTGACTAAGTTTCTACTAAGTCATAATTTTCAAATGGGAAGTGTTGATAAGACACTTTTTGTTAAGAAACATAACAATCATATCTTAATAGTGCAGATCTATGTTGATGATATTATTTATGGATCTACCTGTACTAACATGACTGTTGAGTTTGCAGATCTTATGAAATCCAAATTCGAAATGGCCATGGTTGGGGAACTAAATTATTTCCTAGGGTTGCAAGTAAAACAACAACCTGATGGTATCTTCATTTCTCAAATCAAATATGCTCTGAACTTAGTAAAAAAGTTTGGATTTGAGAATGGAAAATTTTTTAATACTCCTATGAGTACAACATTAAGACTCTCAAAGGACTCTACAGGTAAAAGTATAGATCTAAAATTATATCGCAGTATGATAGGTAGTTTGCTATATTTAACTGCAAGTAGACCTAATATTGCTTTTAACGTTGGAATTTGTGCAAGATATCAATCTGACCCTAAAGAGTCACATTTAACTATTGTTAAGTGGATTACGCGATATGTCACAAGTTCTGCTAATCTGAGTCTTTGGTATCCACATGATACTAATGTTCAATTAGTTGGGTACACTAATGCTGATTGGGCTGGTAATGTTGATGATAGGAAATCAACCAATGGTGGTCGTTTCTATATTGAGAACTATTTAGTTTCTTGGCAAAGTAAGAAACAAAGTTCTGTATCGCTCTCAACTGCTGAGGTTGAATACATTGTAGCTGAAAATGCATGTTCTCATCTTGTATGGATGAATAAAATGTTAAGCAATTACGGAATTGCACCGGATTCAATGGTTTTATATTGTGATAATTCCAGTGCAATTAATATATCTAAAAACCCAATCCAGCATTCACAAACCAAGCATATTGACATTAGATATTACTACATTCGTGAATTAGTGGAAGAAAAGATAATTTCATTGGAATACATTCCGACCGAGAATCAACTTGTTGACATTTTCACTAAACCGCTCGATAAAAACAGGTTTAATAAATTAAAATTTGATCTTGGTATGTGCATTTGAATTAATCATTTATGCATTTCTATATCATATTGTATATATTTATTATTTTGAATGATTAGAATTTTAAATTATGTGAAAAATGCATATTTTTGTATATAGACGACCAGTCGAGGACGGACTCGACCAGTCGTGGCACAACAGGTCGAGGACGTCCCACGACCAGTCGTGTAGTGCATTGGTCTTTTCATTTGGGAGAAAATCATTTTTCTTCCTCATTTGCTCTTTCTCTCCAACGAGTCTAAGCTCGACCGGTCGCACCGAACTTCTTGATTCTTTAAGGTTAGTCCATTATTTCCATTTTTCTTCTAGATTCAAGTGGATATCACTTCATTTTTTTACTTAGAGTGATTTATTTCTTGTTTACTTAAAGTTTTTGGGGTTTTCTTCTCCAAAATCTATTTTTTAAGAAACCCACTCTGTATCTTTTACAACCTCTTGATTCCTTCATTTCTTTGTTTGAAATAGATGCTAGAAGTAAAAAAGAAAACTTCTCGTGGTGCTTCCTCATCTTGATTGACACCTTTAACAAGGTGCCACTTTTGGTTACCCGAAGATGATCCCTCCTATGTGCGGGATGTACGATTGCGCAATGTTATTGTTGAGCGTCCTGTGGATATTGATCATATTGCTCCATTTGAACTCCTTTCACTTCTCTAATCTGTAGGATGGGCTAACATTCTACATTGGGGTGGGCCAGCATATCAGTCTATTGCGTAAGCTATGTTTGCATGTATTTATGAATTTTTGACTAAGAATTTAACGTTTATAATAGCAAGTATAGAAGGTCCATTTCAAATAGACCGTCATTTAATTTCTGCTCTAATGGACATACCTGTAATTGATGAGGGTATTCCTATTCACATTTTAGATGACAAACCGTCAGAATCAGAAAAACGTGTGCTAACTAGAGCTTTGTGTAATATAGATGTGCAATGGACTCATAATGGGAATGCACTTACTTCCTAGTATTTGTTACCCAGATACAGAGTTCTTCACAGAATATTTATTTTAAATCTGTATCCGCATTATCATAACAAAATTGAACTCATCTCTTTCATGGTTCAGATTTTTCATTCCATCATATCTGGTACTAAAGTTTGTCTTCCTTCTTTGATATGTCATTCTATCATTCAATTCCGTATCCATCCTGGACACAGTGATATTCCTTTTGCATTTCTTATGATTGTGTTAGCCACTCATATGTTAGTAGCTATGCCTGTTGGAGAGGCTCCTATTCATCACCTTATTTTTAATAACTCAAATTTAAACAAGATGAAATTGGGATTGACTTCTGGATAAGTGAATGTGGGTGGAGAAGTGAATGAAGAAGAAGGTGGTGATTTACCTCCAGATGATATAAACATGGATGATATTTTTAATGAGATTAGATCAGATTCTGAGGCTGACCCTGATTATTAGCCTTCTAATTTTAATGAGAGGTTGCCTTCTCTTGAGGAACAGGTGGCTCAGATACGTGTAACCTAAGAAACTCAGTTTGCTTATATGCGTAAATATATGAGGCGCTTGAACAAGGGTTTACACCAAATTGATCTATCTATTCCTGCTCCCTCTTATGGATCTGATTAAGTACTTTCTTATTTGGCCTGTAATAACTCTTATGATACCTTGTTTTCTTTCAGCTTGTGAGAGTGACTTTGGATGAACTTGGTTTATGTTGGTTACTTATATGAACTTGATTTATGATGATTTATGTTGGATGAACATTATTTGGTTATATCTTTTATATCTTAATTTATTTGCTCTCTTTTTCTCTTCCATATCTTTGTTGCTTCCTTTGTCATATTGTGACAAAACGGGGGAGTATGTTTTGTTATGCTTGCTTATGGATATGGATATGGTTATATGGATTGTGGATAGTAGCATATTTTTTCATGCGTTCTACTCAAGGGGAGTAAGTAAGAAGTGCGTTTTGACTATTTCATGATGATGTGTTCTGGTTATTGTAACTAGTGCATTATACTTTCTTATGTATATATGGTGCATGATTCGTTGTTGAGCATGTATACTTCTCTTATTTCTAATGGTGTGTTTTGTCACAAATTTGACAAAGGGAAAGATTGTAAGTGTTGTGGTTATTTGCTCCTTTGATTGTCAAATTTATTGTGCCAAAACCACAGCATATGATTTGTGTAGCACATTGATATATATGTTCAAGACCATACACCACATGTATAAGGACAATGCTTTAAGTCAAGAATAAGATATACTTCAAGAAACACAAGGTCAAGTACATCGTTCACTCCTTTAAGCTTCAACGTTCAATGATTTTAAAGTGACATCAAGAAACAAGTCAATTGTTCATACTCAAGACTCAATGTGAAGCACGATTCAAGTACTACAAAGTCAAGCTTCAAAAGATCTCAAGTACAAGCTTCATGAACTTCTACGATCTTCTATCATTCGAAGAAAAGAAGGTTTAATGTTTATATATCATGGTAAAGGTATTAAAGACCTTAGATTGACCTTAGGGTAGGTCATTTTGAATACATAATTCAAATTGAATCATTTTATAAGTATTTGGTGTTCTTCGACTACTCCTGGACTCTGTTCGACTAGTCCTAGCACTGGCTCGACTAGTCCAAGAAATTTCATGACCAGTCATAAGTTGTTGCATATTTTTAGAATTTTTTAGTTGAGCTACGACCAACATGGAGGCTGCTCGACCGGTCGTGTGAATAGTGCACGACTCGTTCATGACCAGTCCTGCAGCTACGACTCAAAGTCTAGTAACCATTCCAAGTTCCTCATGACCATTCATGGACAGATCACGATCAGTCGTGGAGGTCCCTCAACCGGTCGTGGATGGACTATGATAAGTCGTGGAACGGTTTTATCCGATCACGCTCAAAATTTCAAAATGTTGTTAGTCCTATGACCAGTCATAGTGTCCTTAGGAACAGTAGTGAACGCGATTTCTTCATCTATAAATAGAGCACGATTTTTAGAGTCTAATATCCAATTCAAGTATAATCAAGTCATCACTCTGAGAGATAAGTTAGTATTCTTTTTAAGTTATAGTGTGCTCATTTGATATTCTCTTTTACTAGCTTTTTATATTTGATTTGTATTCTGCATTCCAATCTAATTTGAAAGTGGGTTTGAAGAATTCCCACTTCTTGGAATCAAAATCAAATAGAGCTAACCCAACTTGGTTTAATTTAAAATCAATTTAGAATCTAGAACCATTTCATAAGTGAGCAGTGGACATTGAACTTCTATTCGAACTTCTACTCCGATTTGTTTCTTTCGGGCTGCAACAAAAGGAGAAATCCAGGTATTTTACATCTGTGTAAATCTTCTGTTTTGGTTTCTTTTGAGATTAAGCTAGAAAAATCTCATTGTTTTGGTTTATCTGAGGTGATCAAGAAAACTTAGAGTGTGGGGTTTTTGAATTGTGTAAGCTCACTTGAAAGACACAATTGTGAGGGTTTTAGGTGAACTTAGAAAAACCTAATTTCATAGTGAACACTAATATCCACTGTGTGAGGATATTAGGAGTGGAGTAGCAAGCGTGTGGCTGTTGTTTAACAGTTGGTGTATACACAGGCGAACCACTATAATTCTTTGTGTTTTGTAGATGTGTGGTTTGTTTTCTAAATCTTTTATCATTCGAGTTTATGAGATGTATTTGTGGATGTGAATGTTGTAATCTTTTACATTTCAAGCATTACGGGGAATGTTGTAATAACTTATATTTCCTTTCTAGCTATTTCCTTTTTATTCCTCTTCAGTTTAAGTTATTGATACATAAACTGTTCTAGTAAGGTTATCCTTGCCATAAACATTAGTTTTTATGATGAAAGGTTGTCCTTAGAACAACATTTGTATCAACCTCTCAATACTTGAATTTGAGGTTACTTTACATTTCCGTATTGTGGTTTGTTTAAAGTGCTATCTTTCATTTATTTGTTTATAAGGCTATCTTATTGTTTAAATTTCTCTTTTATCAATTTAAATTTGACATAGTCCTATTCACCCCCCCCCCCCCTCTCCCCTCTATGACATAAGCTCGGTCTTTTCAAGTGGTATCAAAGCCTATTAGCTCGTTATTCTTTTTATATTTGGATTTATTTCCTGAGCTTATCGATCTAAGCTATTTATAAGATGTCAAATTTTGATAGCCTTTCAGTCACTAGGCCTCCACCATTTGATGGCACCAATTATGCCTCTTGGAAAGCCAGAATGAATATTTTCTTAAAATCCATGGATGAGAGTGTGTGGCTAGCCACAGTGACTAAATGGACCCCTCCAGTCACTCAAGTAACTGGTATCGATGGATCAAAATCTATGCGAGTAACACCTTATTTTTCTTGGACCAATCTTTAGAAAAGTAAAAGTAGTGCCAATGCAAAAGCACTAAATGTAATCACTTGCGCACTATCATCAGATGAATTCAAAAGAATTATATCCTGTGATTATGTAAAGCAAGTCTGGGATATTTTAGAAATGACATACGAGGGAACATCAATAGTGAAAAAATCTAAAGTCCAAATCCTCACAACCAAATTTGAGGAAATACATATGAAGGAAAATGAAATGTTCATGGACTTCTATATAAGATTAAATGACATTGTGAACTCTATGTGGGGTCTTGATGATAAAATCCCAGAAAGTAAAGTCTGTGCAAAGATACTACGCTCACTTCCTGAACGGTTTAATTCTAAGGTAACTGCAACCAGGAACTTCGTGATACGGATAATATGAGGGTAGAAGAGTAAGTTGATTCTTTACAATCCTATGAGTTAAACTTTAAAGCTCCTAAAGGTAAATCTATCGCCCTTAAATCTTCTAAATGTATTTCTCAAGAAAATTCTGATTTAGAAAATTCTGAAGATGATATGGCCCTTTTAGCAAAAAAGTTTTACAAAATTTTCAAAAGTAAAAAGCGGGTTGATTTTCAAAAATCTAATGATAAGAAAATATCTAAATCTAAAACTTAGAAATCTTTAAAAGATAATCAATGTTAAAACTGCCATGAATATGGGCATTTAGCAAACAAGTGTCCTAGAAAGGATAAACCTAAAAAGAAAGGTATGTTGGCTACTTGGGATGAATCTTCTGGCTCTGAAGCTTCTTCTGAATTAGAAGATTTTAAAACCAAGTCAGTTAATGAAGTCAAAGCCCTTATGACTCTAGCCAAGTTCACTTTTTCAGATCATGATGATTCAACTAGTGAAGAAAATCTGAATAGTGATCATGAAAATGAAGAAGATCTTCAAGATGCTTATAATGGCCTTTACAAGGAAAGTTGTAAAATTGTTGTTAAACTAAAACTTCAAAAAGAAAAGTTTTTTTAAGCTTAAAGAAAATTTTGATTCTCTTTTTTTAGAAAAATCCCACATTTCAGATGGTTTTGAAAAGACTAAATGCGATTTAGATTTTAAAACCTCCCTTATTGGAAATCTTAAATCTAAAAATGAAAAACTAAAACTTGAAGTCTCTTCACTTTTGAGTTTGAAAGATACTTGGAGGTATGCCCAAGGTGATCCCAAATGGTCTCGGAATACGACGATTCCAGTCAGGAATGAAAGAGCACTAATGTACCATTCAGATGACCAAAAATTGACCCAATCCGATATCAAATGATGGAGTTATAGGCGTCTCCGTTGGAACGTGCAATTTGGATAGATTAACAATCCATATTTAAAAATGATGACTGAAGAGTTCCAACGTGCTTTTGGGATATCGAACGGTCTTTGAATTAGGCAATTCTAATCTCATTTGGAAGCATGATACATTACCATTCAAATGACTTGAATAGTCTAAATTCAACCTCTAAAGTGGGAGTTAGAGGGTCACTATTGTTCAAGGAGATGAAGTAAACATTCAGGACTGATGACTGTGATCCAAATTATGGATGGCCAAATGGTCTCGGAATATGATGATTCCAATCGGGAATGAAAGAGCACTAAAGTACCATTTAGATGACCAAAAATTGATCCAATCCGAAATTTAATGATGGAATTATAGGCGTCTCCGTTGGAAAGCGGAATTTGGAAAGATTAACAATCTATATTGAAAAATGATGATTGAAGAGTTCCAACGTGCTTTTGGGATATCGAACGGTCTCTGAATTAGGCAATTCTAATCTCATTTGGAAGCATGACACGTTACCATTCAAATGACTTGAAATAGTCTAAATTCAACCTCTAAAGTGGGAGTTAGAGGGTTACTATTGTTCAAGGAGATGAAGTAAACATTCAGGACCGATGACTGCAATCACACTTACTGATGCCCAAATGGTCTTCGAATATAATGATTCCAGTCTGGAGTGAAAGAGCACTAAAGTACCATTCAAATGACCAAAAATTGACCCCATCTGATATCAAATGATGGAGTTATAGGCGTCTCCGTTGGAATGTGCAATTTGGATAGATTAACAATCCATATTGAAAAATGATGATTGAAGAGTTCCAACGTGCTTTTGGGATATCGAACGGTCTCTGAATTAGGCAATTCTAGTCTCATTTGGAAGCTTGACACGTTACCAATCAAATGACCTGAAATAATCACAATTCAACCTCTAAAGAGAGAGTAGGAGGGTTACTATTGGACAAGGAGATGAAGTAAACATTCAGGACCGATGACTGCAAACCCACTTACTGATGCCCAAATGGTCTTGGAATACGACGATTCCAATAAGGAATGAAAGAGCACTAAAGTACAATTCAGATGACCAAAAATTGACCCAATCCGATATCAAATGATGGAGTTATAGGCGTCTCCGTTGTAACGTGCAATTTGGATAGATTAACAATCCATATTTAAAAATGATGATCGAAGAGTTCCAACGTGCTTTTAGGATATCGAACGGTCTCTGAATTAGGCAATTCTAATCTCATTTGAAAGCTTGACACGTTACCATTCAAATGACCTAAAATAGTATAAATTCAACCTCTAAAGAGAGAGTTAGGAGGGTTACTAATGGACAAGGAGATGAAGTAAACATTCAGGAAAAATTTTTATCTAGATCCCGAAAGTGTGGGATCGATCCGGTTTGGGCTACGACAAAAATGTTCCTCCTAAACAGAAGAATACTCCTAAGTTTGTGAAATGAGAGTCTTCAAACTCAAAAAGGAATAGTTCAAATCAAAACTTTTCTAAAACTACTATAACTTTTCAATCTTTTAAACCTAAAAGCAACCATATTAACTATAAAAATCAGAACCAAAAACCTTTAGTTGAAAAGATAGTTGATTTACTTAAGGAGCTCTTAAAATCTAACTCAGTAGGTCATTCTTACAACAACTACAAATACAAAAAGACCAACTAACTCCTAAACCCAAAATAGTTTTGAAATGGGTTCTTAAGGTTACTAGCTTGGTTGCCCACACTGCTTTCAGAGCTTCAAGTCATTCGAAGTGGTACCTAGACAGTGGTTGCTCCAGGCATATGACAGGTGACAAAGGTCTATTCACCACTCTTAAAGATATGACTGATTGTTCGGTCACATTCGGTGATGGTAGTAACTGCAAGATTATTGGCTAAGGTACGGTTCAACTTTTTAACCTCCCTTTATTTGAGAATGTCTTATATGTAAAAGGTTTAAAACATAACTTGTTAAGCATTTCTCAAACATGCGATAAAAATCATAGCATAAAATTTATTAATCAAGGTTGTGAAATTTTAAACAAATAGGGTTCAATAATATTAACTGGTCGTAGAACTCTTGAAAACTGCTATATTGTAAGTGATTCTAACTCATCTAATCAATCGTGTTACATGGTCTATACCAATGAGACTGAGTTATGGCATAAACGCCTTGGACATGCACACTACCGCAATCTGAATAGATTGAGCAAAAGAGAACTAATAAGAGGTCTACCTAAATTATAGAAAGTAGACAAAATATGTAGCGAATGCTAGATTGGCAAACAAACTAGGAGTGCTCACAAAAAAGTGAACTCCAATACCACATCCAAACCGCTCGAACTTCTCCACATGGATCTTATAGGACTAACCAGGATGGAGAGTTGAGGTTGTAAAAAATACATACTGGTAATCATGGATGATTTTACCAGATTCGCTTATGTAGCCTTCTTAAGGGATAAATCAGAAACCCTTGATGAAGTAAAAAGAGTTCTCAAAAGGATCCAAACGGAAAAAGGTTCTCAAGTCTGTAAGATCCGTAGTATCATGGATCAGAATTTGAGAATAGTAGTTTTGAGAAATTCTGTTGCGATCAGGGAATATCACATGTAACGCCCTGAAAATCGGGGGTCGAGCAAAGCTCAGCTCCCGAGTTCCAACACATCACTTATGCAACATAGATAATGATGATTATGATGAGAGCATTGAAACATGAATGGGATTATACCAAAACAGCATATCATACTCCAGAGATAGTTAAATTGCAAGCGGAAGACTGTGATAGATATATAAAATATATAGACTCTGGTGAGTCTCCAGAGTGTGATAACATTGCCAGGTTAAATAATTACATGGGCAAGTCCAAAATATACAAAAAATGTAATGGCATCTAATCAGCAACCCTGTAACTTCGTCGATTAAGACACGACTTGCATAAAGCCGCCAGAATACAGCATATACAAGAAGGCATACTCGTCGTCGTAAAGGTCCGGCTCCACCTCATAAGCATCGCCATTATTTGAAACTCAAACAAGTCTGGTTGGTGTATACAACACCTTCCCGTAACGTGGGAGTGAGTAGCTAACTCAGTGGAACAATAAAGCATAGGTTAACATGTTATCAATTCAGTCAAGCAGTAATGATAAAGCATTACAATCAACATTCCTAAGTACTGTAATTAATGCAAGGATGAAATGCGATTATGATGCATGCCCTCACCAATATACTCCCTCGTGCGGCACCATCTTACGTCTGTGGCATGCTGTCAACCTCAGTGCTTCACATCTTCCAGGCACATGCAATGCGATGATGAGCATGATTACCGAGTTGTTATTAGTCCATTTCAAATAGCAGTATTGGGAAACTAAGATACCTTCCTTATACCATTCCCAAATAGTGATCCATTCTAGGGTCGTCAGTCCTAGACAATCTCATACGATGGTGTGTTTCTAGGTCGCTGCAAGGGCTGCCAGGGCTGTTACACGGAATCGTTACACCACTCCCCCATCACCTTATCAATACAGGCCTAGTTTATACTCTGTTACTACGGGAAGGCTCGTCGCCTCACCGCAGATTTAGAGTATGCTCGAGGTCACTACACTGGGTACGGTCAGGGCTGCCAGGGCTGTTACACGGAATCGTTGCACCACTCCCCCATCACCCATCAAAGCAGTGTAGGCCGACAGCTCGAATATAGTGTCCCATACCACCATAATCGGCTCACGAGTCTGGTTGCTCAATGGTCACTACGGGGAGGCTCGTGGCCCCAGCGTAGGCCGACAACTCGACCACGGTGTCCCATACCACCATGCCCGGCTCATGAGTCTTAGTGGATCGAGGTATCATGGTTAACGAGATTCCACTGGTAAGGTTAGTACCTCAGGTTCAAACAGAAGCGTCCAAACATGGTGAACATACATAAGACAGATCGGGTTACTTGACGAGCTCGACTAGCTCGAGTGCATAACAAGTTGAACGATATGAAGCGCATAAGCACTTCGTGTGGCCAGCCACTATCGTCAACCGAAGTACGACTCGGGTTCGTCGAACACATCTCGCATGGCGAATGGATCTTAGTCATGCATTCATTTTCGTTTCCGATTGCTTGGACTATAATCATAGCCCCAAACACAATCCATCCTTATTCAGAAGCATGTAGAGTAAAGTAGAATAAACAAAGTAATTCAAGCATGTTATAAAGCACGTTATAAAGCACAATATAAACAGGAAATACAAACACATATATTTCATAAGTAAGCGGTTAAATTAAACAAACAACATGGAGGAAATCATATACATCTCTAAGGTAGCTGAGAATCCTATCTCAACACCTACCTAAAGCACAATCCTCTAAGTACTTACTCTTACAAGCATTTTCACAAACACTTAGGATACACTCTTTCAACATACATAGCGTATACTAGCAAAAACATGTATTAGGGTGAACCCTTTCGCCAAGTAAGTGTTATACATATATATAGCATGTTTATACAGTGATTAATCATGGCAAGCACACTTGCAAAATTTATACGTATACGGTACTTTCTACAAATACGAGGAATACAGTATATTCAACATAGTTAACGTCTAACCGAAAAACGAAACGGACAACACTTTGTACATATGCAATAACATACAGATCATGAATCTATTATTATCTGACATTGAAAACCATAACCTATACGTCTAAAGTCCGCACCTTATGCCTTAGAATTGTAACGGACTTGGTAGGAACGCTAAGCCTTCTTCCATGACAGTATAACGACCTAAAGCACAAGTAGTGTTAGCTATTTCACTAATTGAATCAGTTAAAACCCTAAATCAGATTAGGGTTAGGGTTTTCTTACCTAGAAATGAAGCCGTAGTCGCCGGGAAAGCGATTAGAAGGAGGTAATTAAGCTCGTATAGTGGAAGGGTAGAGTATCAGGTTGATCCTCCCACGTCTCTTACACATTCTCTCTCTTTACTCTCTTCTCTCTCCTAGGTTTTTTCAAATTCGTATGGGATGAGAGAGTGAGGTTTTTAGGTCCTTATATAGGCTAAAACATCACCAAAATAGACTCCAGGTCAAGGTATACTTAGGTTATAACCAAAGTGAGGCTGTTCCATCTCAACGGAGCACTTTCGGAGCCCCCCCTTGAGCCAAAGGTCAGACTTAAGCTCATAGACATTGGATCTAAGTCTAGTTATGTTTTCGATCCGATCGGATTCTCAGATCACGCGTGGCGGACCAGTTTCAGTTCAACGGTCACCGGAACTCGATCAGGGTTACAAGTACATGGACATGTGTATGAAATTTCCCCTGATCTGAGGGTGTATTTGGGTCAGATTCTGACGGTCTGATTGCTTATATCAGGCCCGCAAGTGACAAGTCTCAGATTACTTAAATGAGACTTGATTTCTTAAGAAATATACATTTTCTTACACACTTCACTCCGGGCTCAAGCGAATAGTCGTGGGACATTATTTGAATTTGACTTCCGAGCTGGTTGTCAAGCCCAGCAAGGCGGTCCCAACCGTTTAACTTCGCGTTAATCGGACTTTCGACGTGCGGTCCAGATCTGATACAGAGTTTCGTGATGCTCCCGAGAGCAACCGGGTACTGAGATTAGTCCTAGATTTTAGGGTAACCTAGCGTCAATGATTCTACAAGTTTTGGGTCTTGCAGATCGTATTTAAAGCGATTGGTGCTAATTTCACAGGTACTCTAGTTTAACACTAGCTAATTCTCGCCTAATTTCTAAAGGATTTAGTCCTATAAGATTTCTGTCTGAGGTGGTACTTGGGCCTTTGTCAACAGAAGAAGATCCTAGGGCAGGAGAGGCTGATATTTCTAAATAACCTATTCATCGATGACTCCATAAGGTTAATGGTTAAAAGCCCGTTTTATTTATGTATTTACTATTTTCAGTAATGTTTAGTTTAAGTATTGTTCTTCATCACCTAAACTTTAAGATAGTATCTAATGTGAAAGTACTTAGAGACATTTAAAGAACAAAGTAGTGAAAGGTGAGATTTTGAAGGAAATGGGTTAAGAAACGATTTTAGACTATGGGATTCAATTCTAACAAGTTAATAAGGCGTTAGGATAGACCCATTGCCTAAGGATGTCTAACTCCAAGTTGGCAAAAATCCAGGATGTTACATCACATGAATTCTCTGCGCCCAAAACACCACAACAAAATGGAATTGTTGGAAGAAAAAATAGAGTGCTTCAAGAAATGGCAAATGTAATGTTGAATAGTATGAAGCTCTCTAAAAATCTTTGGGCTGAAGCTGTAAATACTGCCTGCTATACAATCAACCAGGTTTATATAAGTAAGTCAAATAATAAAACGGCCTATGAAATGTGGTTTGATAAGAAGCCTACTCTCAAATACTTTCGAGTTTTTGGTAGCAAGTGCTATATTTTACATGACCATGAAAATCTGGGTAAGTTTGACACCAAAAGTGATGAAGGTATCTTTTTAGGATATGCTTTAAACAGTAGAGCATATCGAGTACTGAATAAGAGGACCGGTGTTATTCAAGAGTCCATCAATGTGGTCATTGACGAGCACTTGCATACACCTGACTCAAGTTCAGATAACGATGAAGTTCTTCTAATTGACAAACCAGATACTCTATCAAGTCAAAATAACTCCGAACTGGGGACTGTTAAAGATCATCTGAACACTCAGATTCTTGGAAACCCTCTCACTGGTGTGTGCACTCCTAGATAAATAGAAGTATGCAATTACATGTGCTTTATATCTCAAACAGAACCGGCTAACGTAAAAGAAGCTCTTATTGATGAAAACTAGATTGTTGTCATACAAGAAGAGCTTAATCAGTTTGTTAGAAATGATGTTTGGTACTTAGTTCCTAAACCTAAAGATAAACATATTATTGGAACTAAGTGGATTTCTAAAAATAAGTCTGAGGAACATGGTAATATAATTCGAAATAAGGCTAAACTGGCTGTACAAGGGTACACTCAAATTGAAGGCATCTATTATGATGAAACCTTTGCCCCAGTAGCTCGTCTTGAATCAATCAGACTATTTATATCCATTACTTACTTTAAAAAGTTCAAAATTTATCAAATGGATGTAAAGAGTGCCTTCTTGAATAGTGATTCGCATGAAGAAGTATATGTTGAACAACCAACGAGTTTTGAAGACCCTATGAACACTGATCATGTCTATCACTTAAAAAAGACTCTCTACAGTTTGAAACAAGCTCCCAAGGCATGTGTGAAAAATCGACTAAGTTTCTTCTAAGTCATAATATTCAAATGGGAAGTGTTGAAAAGACTCTTTTTATTAAGAAACATAATGATCATATCTTAATAGTGCAGATCTATGTTAATGATATTATTTATGGATCTACCTGTACTAACATGACTGTTGAGTTTCAGATCTTATGAAATCCAAATTCGAAATGACCATGGTTGGGGAACTGAATTATTTCCTAGGGTTGCAAGTAAAACAACAACCTGATGGTATCTTCATTTCTCAAACCAAATATGCTTTGAACTTACTGAAAAAGTTCGGATTTGAGAATGGGAAAATTTTTCATACTCTTATGAGTACAATATTAAGACTCTAAAAGGACTTTACAGGTAAAAGTATAGATCCAAAATTATATCGTGATATGATAGGTAGTTTGCTGTATTTAACTGCAAGTAGACCTGATATTGCTTGTAGCATTGGAATTGGTGCTAGATATCAATCTGACCCTAAAGAGTCACATTTAACTATTGTTAAGTGGATTACGTGATATGTCACAAGTTTTGCTAATCTGGGTCTTTGGTATCTACATGATACTAATGTTCAATTAGCTGGGTACACTTATGCTGATTGGGCTGGTAATGTTGATGATAGGAAATCAACCAGTGGTGGTTGTTCTATATTGAGAACTATTTAGTTTCTTGGCAAAGTAAGAAACAAAGTTCCGTATCGCTCTCAACTGCTGAGGCTCAATACATTGCAACTGAAAATGCATATACTCATCTTGTATGGATGAATAGAATGTTAAGTGATTATAGAATTTCACAAGATTCAATAGATTCTAGTGCAATTAATATATCTAAAAACCGAATCCAGCATTCACGAACTAAGCACATTGACATTAGATATCACTACATTCATGAATTAGTGGAAGAAAAGATAATTTCATTGGAATACATTCCGACCAAGAATCAACTTACCGACATTTTCACTAAACTGCTCGACAAAAGCATGTTTAATAAATTGAAATTTGATCTTGGTATGTGCAGTTTGAATTAATCATTTATGCATTTCTGTATCATATTGTATATATTTATTATTTTAAATGATTAGAATTTTAAATTATGTGAAAAATGCATATTTTTTGATGTACATGACCAGTCGAGGACGGACTCGACCAGTCATGGTAAGACCGGTCGAGGACGTACCACGACTAGTCGTGTAGTGTGTTGGTGCTTTTCATTTGGGAGAAAATTACTTTTCTTCCTCATTTGCTCTCTCTCCAACGAGTCTAAGCTCGATCGGTCGTACCCAACTTCTTGATTCTTCAAGGTTAGTCCATTATTTCTATTTTTCTTCTAGATTCAAGTGGATATCACTTCATTTTCTTACTTAGAGTGATTTATTTCTTGTTTACTTGAAGTTTTTGAGGTTTTCTTCTCCAAAATCTATTTTTCAAGAAACCTACTCTACGTCTTTTACAACCTCTTGATTCCTTCATTTCTTTGTTGCAAATAGATGATAGAGATAAAAAGAAAACTTCCTATGGTGCTTCCTCGTCTTGATCGACACCTTTAACAAGGCGCCACCTTCGGTTACCCGAAGATGATCCCTCCTATGTGCAGGATTTACGATTGCGCAATGTTATTGTTGAGCGTCCTGTGGATATTGATCATATTGCTCCATTTGAACTCCTTCCACTTCTCCAATTTGTAGGATGGCCTAACATTCTACATTAGGGTGGGCCAGTGTACCAGTCTATTGCGTAGGCTATGTTTGCATGTATTTCTGAATTTTTGACTGAGAATTTAACGTTTATATTAGTAAGTAGAGAAGGTCCATTTCAAATAGACCGTCATTTGATTTCTACTCTAATGGACATACCTGTAATTGACAAGGGTATTCTAATTCACACTTTAGTTGACAAACTGTCGAAATCAGAAAAACGTGTGCTAACTAGAGCTTTGTGTAATATAGATGCGTACTAGACTCAGATAGTTTTGAAAAATCAAAATGTGATTTGGAGTTCAAAACCTCTCTTATTGAAGATTTGAAATCTGAAATTGAGAAACTCAAGAATGAAGTATCTTCTCTTCTGAGTTTGAAGGATACATGGAGGTATGCTCAAGGAGATCCAAAGTTAGAAAAACTTTTATCCGGATCTAGAAAATGTGGCGATCGATCCGGGTTGGATTATGATAAAAACATACCTCATAAACAGAAGACTACTTCTCCCAACTTTGTGAAAGGAGTAGCCTCAAACTCAAAAGAAAAAGGTACTTGTCAAGATTTTTCTAAAAATACAAAATCTTTTTAAAAACCTAAACGTAGCTTTATCAATTTCAAAAATCAGAACAGAAATCCATTTGCTGAAAAAATAATTAATTTACTCAAGGAGCTCTTAAAATCTAACTCAGTAGGTCATTCCCACAACTATAAACAGAAGAAGACCAACTATGCTCATAAACCCAAAACAGTTCTGAAATGGGTTCCTAAGGTCACTTGTTTGGTTGCTGACACTACTTTCAAAGCTTTAAGCCATTCTAAATGGTACCTAGACAGTGGATGTTCAAGGCATATGACTGGTGATAAAGGTCTATTCACCGATCTCAAAGACATGACTGATGGATCAGTCACATCTGGTGATGGCAGCAACTGCAAGATTATGGGCCAAGGTACAGTTCAACTTTATAATCTTACTTTATTCAAGAATGTTTTATATGTTAAAGGTCTTAAACATAACTTGCTTAGCATATCTCAAATATGCGATAATAACCATAGTGTACGGTTTTCTAATCAAAGCTGTGAGATTCTAAATAATAAAGGCTCAGTAATATTAACCGGACGAAGAACATCTGAAAACTGCTATATTGTAAGCGAATCCAACTCATCTAATCAATTGTGTTACATGGTCCATACAGACGAGACTGATTTGTGGCATAAACGTCTTGGACATGTACACTAGCAAAATCTATATAGATTGAGCGAATAAGAACTTATAAGAGGTCTACCCAAACTGCAAAAATTGGATAAAATATGTGGTGAATGTCAGATTGGCAAACAAATAAGGAACTCACACAAAAAGGTGAATTCCAATACCACATCAAGACCACTCGAGCTTCTCCATATGGATCTTGTAGGACCTATAAGGACAGAAAGTCGAGGTGGTAAAAGATATATCTTGGTAATAGTGGATGACTTTACCAGATATACATGGGTTGTTTTCTTAAGGGACAAAACAGAAACCCTTGAATAAGTGAAAAAGGTTCTTAAAAGGATTCAAACTAAAAAGAGTTCTCAAGTCAGTAAGATTCGTAGTGATCATGGATCTGAATTTGAGAATAGCGGTTTTGAGAAGTTCTGTAGCGATCAGGGAATATTACATGAGTTCTTAGTACCCAAAACTCCTCAACAAAATGGTATTGTATAAAGAAAAAATAGAGTGCTTCAAGAAATGGCTAATGTCATGTTGAATAGGATGAAGCTCTCTAAGAATCTTTGGGCTAAAGCAGTCAATACAGCTTGCTACATAATTAATTGGGTTTACACTAGTAAAGGTAATAATAAAACGGCTTATGAAATGTGGTTTGATAAAAAGCCTACTGTCAAATACTTTCGAGTTTTTGGCAGCAATTGCTATATTTTACGAGATCGTGAAAATTTGGGAAAGTTTGATACGAAGAGTGATGAAGGGATCTTTTTAGGATACTCTTTAAACAGTCTAGCTTATAGGGTTCTGAACAAAAGGACCGGTGTGATTCAAGAGTCTATCAATGTGGTCATAGATGATTACTTGAACACTTCAGTCTCGAGCTCAGATAACAATGAAGTTTTAGTAATTGATAAATCTGATACTTCATCTAATCAGACTGATTCTGAATTGAGGACTGTTAAAGATCATCCAACCACACAGATTCTTGGAAACCCTCTCACTGGTGTTCGTACACGTAGACAACTTGAGGATATATGTAATTACGTATATTTTACATCCTAGATAGAACCATCTAATGTTTAAAAAAAAAAGCTCTTGCTGATGAAAACTGGATTGTTGTGATGCAAGATGAACTCAACCAATTTGTGAGAAATGATGTTTGGGATCTTGTTCCTAGACCTAAAGAAAAACACATTATAGGAACTAAGTGGATTTTGAAAAATAAGTCTGATGAAGATGGTAACATAATTCAAAACAAGGCAAGGTTGGTTGTATAAGGATACACTCAAATTGAAGGTATCGATTACGATGAAACCTTTGCCCCAGTTACTTGTCTTGAATCAATCAGACTTTTTATATCCATTGCTTGCTTTAGAAAGATTAAAATTTATCAAATGGATGTTAAGAGTGCCTTTTTAAATGGCGATTTACATGAAGAAGTATATGTTGAACAACCTACAGGATTTGAAGATCCTAAGTTTACTGATCATGTATACCATCTTAAAAAAGCTCCGTACGGTCTTAAACAAGCTCCCAGAGCATGGTATGAGAAATTGACTGAGTTTTTACTCAGTCATAACTTTCAAATGGGAAGTGTTGATAAGACACTGTTTGTTAAGAAACCTAACGAAGATATTTTAATGGTTCAAATCTATGTTGATGATATCATTTATGGATCTACTTGTACTAGCATGACTATTGAATTTGCAGAATTGATGAAATCTCAATTTGAAATGAGCATGTTTGGGAAATTGAATTACTTCCTTGGGTTGCAAGTAAAACAACTACCTGATGGAATGTTCATCTCTCAATCTAAATATGCTATAAATTTAATTAAGAGATTTGGATTTGAGAATGGTAAGAAATTTGATACTCCTATGAGTACAACTTTGAAACTCTCAAAAGATTCTGCAGGTAAAAATGTAGATCAGAAACTATATCAGAGTATGATTGGTAGTTTATTGTATTTAACTGCTAGTAGACCTGATATTGCTCTAAGTGTTGGTATTTGCGCTAGATATTAGTCTGAACCTAAAGAATCGCATTTGATTGCGGTCAAACGGATTATCCGCTATGTTGCTAGTACTGTTAATCTCGATCTCTGGTATCCTCATGAGACTAGTATTCAATTAGCTAGGTACTCGGATGCTGACTGGGCTGGTAATCTTGATGATAGAAAGTCAACCAGTGGTGGTTGCTTTTATATTGGAAACTGTTTAGTTTCTTGGCTTAGCAAGAAACAAAGTTCTATATCACTTTCAACAGCTGAAGCTGAATATATCGCAGCTGGTAATACTTTTACACAGCTTGTTTGGATGAAGCGTATGCTAAGTGATTATGGAATTTAACAAGATTCTATGTTATTATATTGTGATAATAACAGTGCCATAAATATCTCAAAAAATCCAATTCAGCATTCTCGTACTAAGCATATTGATATTAGATTTTATTATATTCGAGATTTAGTTGAAGAAAAGGTAATATCAGTGGAATATATTCCTACCAAGAATTAACGTGCTGATATTTTCACTAAACCGCTTGACAAAAGCATGTTTAACAAAATGATATTTGATCTTGGCATGTGCATTCTAAAATGATTATTTATGCCTATTTGTATCATATTGTATATATTTGCTAGATTATATTTTCAATTTTTTTTAAATATGCATGAAAATCTGATTTTTTGGTGGTACTCGACCAGTCAAGGATTTCCTCAACCTGTCGTGTCAGGACCGGTCGAAGAATACCCATGACCAGTTGTGAATCGCGTGAATCACTTAAATTTTGGAGAAAAATCTCTTTCTTCCTTATTTCTTCTTTCCTCTCCGACTAGCCGACGCTCGACCAGTCGAACCCATCTTCCAAATCCTTCGAGGTTAGTGCTCCATTTGCTTATTTCTTATGGATTTGTGTCTAGACCACTTCCATTTTACTCTTGAAGTTGTCTATTTCAAGTTTTGTTGAGATTTGGGGTTTTCCTTATGCAAAATTTGTTTTAAGTAAACCCTCTTCTCAAAACTTTGCAGCATTTTTTTCTTGAAATCTTTATTGTAAATGGCTTCTAAAGGAAAGAAAACAACATCCCGTGGTCCGTCTTCTTACAGATCAGCCCCAATTACTAAGCGTCATCTTCGGACTCTTGATGATGATCCATCTTATGTTCAGGACATCAGATTACGTAATGTTATAGTTGAACACCCTGTTGATGTTAATCATGTTGCTCCTTTTGATATCCTTCCTATGCTTCAAGCTGTAGGTTGGGATGACTTATTACATTGGGGTGGGCCGGCATATCGGTCCACTGCACAATCCATGTTTGCATGTATATGTGATTTTTCTCTGGAGAACTTAACTTTTAAAATAGCCACTAGAGAAGGACCATTTGACATTGATCGTCATTTGATATCAGCTCTTACGGATGTTCCTATGAATGATGAGGGGATTCCTATCTATAACTTATCTGACAAACCCTCAAAATCTGAAAAACGTTTCCTCACTAGAGATTTATGCAATCTGAATGTTCAATGGACTCACAAAGGGAATGTGCTTACCACAAGGTATTTGTTACCCAAATACAGAGTTCTTCACAAAATCTTTGTGTCTAACTTATATCCTTGATTGGGTAATAAATCTGAATTAACTTCCTTCATGGTTCGTGTTCTTCATGTTGTTGCCAGTGGTAGGTCTATCTGTTTACCTTCCTTGATTTGTCACTTTATTATTAATTTTTGTCTCCATCCTGGACACAGTGACATTCCTTTTGCTTATTTGATAACTATGTTGGCTACTCATATGTTAGTCAATATGCCAGTTGGAGAGGCCCCTATGCGTCATCTGATATTCAATAATTCTAACTTAAATAAAATGAAGTTGGAGTTCCTCCCTGGTCAAGGTAATGGTGTTGGCAATGTTGAAGCAGCACATGAGGAAGTAGCTGGTGATCCTTCTTCTGATGATATTAATATGGATGATATCTTTAAAGAACTTGATTCTGATTCTACGAATGATCCAGATTTTGAACCTTCTAACTTTGATGCACGTCTACATGCATTGGAGGATAAGGTTGAAAATATTAATGTTAAGATGGAAAACATGTCTGTTGCTCATGATTTACAATTCAAGTATATGCGTAAATATCTTAGGCGCTTGAACAAAAGCATGCATAAACTTGATCCTTCCATCCCTGCTCCTTCATCCGATTCGGATTAGTTCTTTTCAGCAATCTAATTTGTAATAACTTTACTATTCTGGTGTTACAACTGGTTGGGAGATTATTGCTATCTATGACTTAGCTCAGTCTATGAATTATGTGAGTTAATTATTTTATTTTCTGTTATCTTGTCTTGTTACCTCTCATATATCTCTCTAATTATTTCTCCTCAGTTTATTTGTTCTATGCTTCCTTTGTCCTCTTGTGACAAAAAGGGGGAGAATAATGCTTATGCTCATATGAATGGAGAATGGAGTAGGCATTATGCATTGTTTTTATGCATATGTTACTCAGGGGGAGTATGATGTTACTTAGGGGGAGTATGTGTAGAGGAGAAGGACTATTGATATACAGGTTCATGTTAATTATTGATATGCAGGTTCATGTTATTGTGCTAGTTGATAACAACTGGTGCGTGATTCGTTAATCAGATATTCTATGAATATTCTATGAACTAACATATCTTGGAAGTGTGTTTTGTCACTAATTTGACAAAGGGGGAGATTGTAAGTGCTATTGTTGATAGCCCCTTTTGTTGTCAAATTTATGGTGCTAAAGACACTGTTATGAAGCTTGCATATGTGAAGATCAAAGCGCTACTTAAGATCAACTGTGATGAACAAGCACTTCTCTCAAGTCAAGATCTCAAGATGCTTTTAAAGTTCAAGAAGCTTTCAAGTTCAATCTCAAGCTTTCAAGAAGCTTTCAAGTTCAATCATAAGATTTCAAGAAGCCTTCAAGTTCAATATCAAGACCTCAAGTTTAATCTCAAGATCTAAATATGCTTTCAAGTTTGAACTACATCAAGACTTCAAGCTTCACTACTTTCAAGGTCACTTGTCCTTAAGTTGCAATGTCCTTACTTCACTATTGAGGTTTGACAGACCATAGGTTGACCTTTAGAGTAGGCCACTTTGGATACATAATTCACATATTCTATATAAGTGAGTCTGGCTTGTTCTAAGACTAGTCTTAGTCTCTAGTCGACTAGTTCTAACACTGCTTCGACCTGTCTAAGGATTTCCTGGATCAGTCGTAAGTTTGTTGTAAAATTCAGATATTTTCTATTAGGCTTCGACTAGTCCTAGGGACTGTTCGACCAGTCGTAGGAATAATGTCGACAGGTTCTTCGATCAGTCGTAGACCTTCGACTTAAAATACAGTGATGATTTGCAATTAGCTTCGACCAGTCGTGTGTAACCTTCGACCAGTCGAAGGAGACCTACGACCAGTCGAAGGTGCCCTACGACCAGTCGTAAAACCGTCTTATCTTATCGCGCCTGAATTTTTAAATATCTGTTGGATCTTCGACCATTCGTAGCAACTTAAGACCAGTCGAAGACGTGAATTATTCACACTATAAATAGAGCACGAATCTTAGAATTAAATAGACCATTCAAGCTTATTTAATTCGGCCTTCTGAGAGATAAATTTGTGCTCCGTTTAAAGCTAAGTGTGCTTATTTAATATTCTATTTCTTTAGCTTTGTTAGTTAATTTTGTTTCTTGCATTCCAATCTAATTTATAAAGAGGAAGTTTTATTTTCCTTTTACTGGAATCAAAATCAATTCGAGCTAGCCCATTTGTTTTAAATTAAAATCCATTAGAAATTAGAACCATTATAAAGTGAGTATTGGATATTGAACTTTGACATTCAAATCTCTACTCCGACTTGGTTCTTCTGGGTTGCTACAACAAAGAAGAAATTCAGGTATTTTACATTTGTTGTAAATTCATTTATTTTGGTTTTATTTAAGGTTAAGCCAGAAAAATCTCAAAGTTGTTGGTTATCTGAGGAGAGCCAGAAAACTCAGAAGTGGGGGTTTTTGAATTGTGTAAGCCCTTTGAAAAAGACACAATTGTAAAGGTTTTGGGTTAACCTGTGAAAACCTACTTGATAGTGAACGCTAATATCCCCTGTGTGAGGATATTAGGAGTGGAGTAGCATTCTGTGTGGCTGTTGTTGAACAGTTGGTGTACACATAGGTGAACCACTATAACTCCTTGTGTTGTGTGGAAGTGTGTTTTATTTTCCTATCTTTGATTATTCTTTCATGGAATGTATGTGGATGTGAATGTTGTAATCATTTTAATTTCAAGCTCAGTGGGGAATGTTGTAATAGTTTATATTTAAATTTCTGCAATTTATTTCAAGTTATTCCTTTATTTGTTTGAGCTTTAGTTTCTCTAAATTGTTCTAGTAAGGTTGCCTTGCCATTTCTATGGTGCATGGTTGTCCTTAGAACAATCAATATTTGAGATTGCATTTTATTTCTCTGTTCAGCTTCAATTTGTTTATTCCTAGAAATTTTGAATTCATGATTCAAAGAACTTTCTAGAAATCAGGTTGTCCTACCATAAACTTTGGTTTTTGGTGTAAGGTTGTCCTTAGAACAACTTTTGTATCAATCTCTCAATACTTGTTTATTGAGATTGCTATTTAATTTCAGCATTGAGAATTGATTTACTTTATTTAGGTATTTCTTTATTTAGATTCCGCTGTAATTATTTTAAATTTGGCATAGTCCTATTCACCCCCCCTCTAGGACATATAGCTTGGCCATTTCATATATATGGTGCATGATTCTTCATTGGGCATGTATACTTCTCTTATTTCTAATGGTGTGTTTTGTCACAAATTTGACAAAGGGGGAGATTGTAAGTGTTGTGATTATTTGCTCCTTTGATTGTCAAATTTTATTGTGTCAAAACCACAATATGTGACTTGTGTAGCACATTGATATATATGTTCAAAACAATACATCACATGTATAAGAACAATGCTTCAAGTCAAGAACAACATTTACTTCAAGAAACACAAGGTCAGGTACATTGTTCACTCCTTTAAGCTTCAAAGTTCAATGATTTTAAAGTGACATCACGAGACAAGTTAACTGTTCATACTCAAGACTCAAAGTGAAGCACGATTCGAGTACTACAAAGTCAAGCTTCAAAAGATCTCAAGTACAAGCTTTATGAACTTCTACAATCTTCTATCATTTGAAGAAAAGAAGGTTTAATGTTTATATATCATGGTAAAGGTATGAAAGACCTTAGATTGACCTTAAGGTAGGTCATTTTGAATACATAATTCAAATTGAATCATTTTATAAGTATTTGGTCTGTTCTTAGACTAGTCTTGGACTTTGTTTAATTAGTCCTAGCACTGGCTCGACCAGTCCAAGAAATTCCACTACCAGTCCTAAGTTGTTGCATATTTTCAGAATTTTTTTGGTTGAGCTACAACCAGTCATAGAGGTTGCTCGACCGGTTGAATGAACAGTGCATGACTCGTTCATGACCAGTCTTGCAACTACGACTCAAAGTCCAGTAACCATTCTAGGTTCCTCACAACCAGTCGTGGACAGGTCATGACCAGTCGTAGAGGTCCCTCAACCGGTCGTGGATGGCCTATGACAAGTCATGGAACGGTTTTATCCGATCGTGCTTAAAATTTCAAAATGTTGTTGGTCTTACGACCAATCGTAGTGTCCTCAGGAACAGTCGTGAATGCGATTTCTTCATCTATAAATAGAGCACGATTTTCAAAGTCTAATATTCAATTCAAGTATAATCAAGTCATCACTCTGAGAGATAAGCTAGTGTTCTTTTTAAGCTATATTGTGCTCATTTGATATTCTCTTTTAATAGCTTTTTATATTTAATTTTGTATTCTGCATTCCAATCTAATTTGAAAGAGGGTTTGAAGAATTCCCACTTCTTGGAATCAAAATCAAATAGAGCTAGCCCAACTTGGTTTAATTTAAAATCAATTTAGAATCTAAAACCATTTCATAAGTGAGTATTGGACATTGAACTTCCATTCGAACTTGTACTCCGATTTGGTTCTTCCGGGCTACAACAAAAGGAGAAATTCAGGTATTTTACATTTGTGTAAATCTTCTGTTTTGGTTTCTTTTGAGATTAAACTAGAAAAATCTCATTTTTTTTTATTTATCTAAGGTGATCTAGAAAACTCAGAGTGTGGGGTTTTTGAATTGTGTAAGCCCATTTGAAAGACAAAATTGTGAGGGTTTTAGGTGAACCTGGAAAAACCTAATTTCATAGTGAATGCTAATATCCATTGTGTGAGGATATTAGGAGTGGAGTAGTAAGTTGTGTGGCTGTTGTTTAACAGTTAGTGTATACACAGGCGAACCACTATAATTCTTTGTTTTGTGGATGTGTGGTTTATTTTCTATATCTTTTATCATTTGAGTTTGTGGGATGTATTTGTGGATGTGAATGTTGTAATCTTTTACATTTCAAGCATTGTGGGGAATGTTGTAATAGCTTATAATTCCATTCTAGATATTTCCTTTTTATTCCTCTTCAGTTTGAGTTATTTATACACAAACCATTCTAGTAAGGTTGTCCTTGCCATAAACCTTAGTTTTTATGGTGAAAGGTTGTCCTTAGAACAACATTTGTATCAACCTCTCAATACTTGAATTTGAGGTTGCTTTACATTTCCATATTGTGGTTTGTTTAAAGTGTCATATTTCATTTATTTATTTATAAGGCTATCTTATTATTTAAATTTCGCTTTTATCAATTTAAATTTGACAGTCCCATTCCCTCCCCCCCCCCCCCCTTCTCTATGACATAAGCTCAGCCTTTTCAAGTGCTATCAAGGCCTAATAGCTCGTTATTCTTTTTATATTTGGATTTATTTCTTGAGCTTATCAATCTAAGCTATTTATAAGATGTCAAATTTTGATAGCCTTTCAGTCACTAGGCCTTCACCATTTGATGGCGCCAATTATGCCTATTGGAAAGTCAGAAAAAAGATTTTCTTAAAATCCATGGATGAGAGTGTGTGGCTAGCCACGGTGGCTGAATGGACCCTTCCAATCAGTCAAGTGACTGGTATCGATGGATCAAAATCTATACAAGTAACACCTTATTTTTCTTGGACCAATCTTCAGAAAAGTAAAAGTAGTGCCAATGTAAAAGCACTAAATACAATCACTTGCACACTATCATCGGATGAATTCAAAAGAATTATATCCTATGATTATGCAAAGCAAGCCTGAGATATTTTAGAAATGACACACAAGGGAACATCAATTGTCAAAAAATCTGAAGTCCAAATCCTCACAACCAAATTTGAGGAAATACATATGGAAGAAAATGAAATGTTCATGGACTTCTATACAAGATTAAATGACATTGTGAACTCTATGTGGGGTCTTGGTGATAAAATCCCAGAAAGTAAAGTCTGTGCAAAGATACTACACTCACTTCCTGAACGATTCAATTCTAAGGTAACTGCGATCTAGGAACTTCATGATACTGAGAATATGAGGGTAGAAGAATTTGTTGGTTCTTTACAAACCTATGAGTTAAACTTTAAAGCTCCTAAAGGTAAATCTATCGCCCTTAAATCTTTTAAAGGTATTTCTCAAGAAAATTCTGATTTAGAAAATTGTGAAGATGATATGTCCCTTTTAGCAAAAAAAGTTTTACAAAATTTTCAAAAGTAAAAAGCGGGTTAATTTTCAAAAATCTAATGATAAGAAAATATCTAAATCTAAAACTTGGAAATCTTTAAAAGATAATCAATGTTAAAACTGCCATGAATATGGGCATTTAGCAAACAAGTGTCTTAGAAAGGACAAACCTAAAAAGAAAGGTATGTTAGCTACTTGGGATGAATCATCTGGATCTAAAGCCTCTTCTGAATCAAAAGATTCTGAAACCGAGTCAGGTCATGAAGTCAAAGCTCTTATGACTCTAGCCAAGTTCACTTTTTCAGATCATGATGATTCAACTAGCGAAGAAAATCTGAATAGTGATCATGAAAATGAAGAAGATCTTCAAGATGCTTATAATAGCCTTTACAAGGAAAGTTGTAAAATTGCTGTTAAACTAAAACTTCAAAAAGAAAAGTTTTTTAAGCTTAAAAAAAAAATTGATTCTCTTGTTTTAGATAAATCCCACATTTCAGATAGTTTTGAAAAGACTAAATACGATTTAGATTTCAAAACCTCCCTTATTAAAAATCTTAAATCTGAAAATGAAAAACTAAAACTTGAAGTCTCTTCACTTTTGAGTTTGAAAGATACTTGGAAGTATGCCCAAGGTGATCCTAAATTAGAAAAACTTTTATCTGGATCCCAAAAATGTGGTGATCAATCCAATTTGGGCTACGACAAAAATATTCCTCCTAAACAGAAGAATACTCCTCCTAAGTTTGTGAAAGAAGAGTCTTCAAACTCAAAAAGGAATAGTTCAAGTCAAAACTTTTCTAAAAGTACTATAACTTTTCAATCTTTTAAACCTAAAAGCAACCATATCAACTATAAAAATCAGAACCGAAACCCTTCAGCTGAAAAGATAGTTGATTTACTTAAGCAGCTCTTAAAATCTAACTCAGTAGGTCATTCTTACAACAACTACAAATACGAGAAGACCAACTATACTCCTAAACCCAAAACAGTTTTGAAATGGGTTCCTAAGGTTACTAGCTTGGTTGCTCACATGCTTTCAAAGCTTTAAGCCATTCGAACTGGTACCTAGACAGTGGTTGCTCTAGGTATATGACAGGTGACAAAGGTCTATTCACCACTCTTAAAGATATGACTGATGGTTCAGTCACATTCGTTGATGGTAGCAACTGCAAGATTATTGGCCAAGGTACAGTTCAACTTTCTAACCTCCCTTTATTTGAGAATGTCTTATATGTAGAAGGTTTAAAACATAACTTGTTAAGCATTTCTCAAATATGTGATAAAAATCATAACTTAAAATTTACTAATCAAGGTTGTGAAATTTTAAATAAAAAGGGTTCAGTGATATTAACTGGTCGCAGAACTTCTGAAAACTGCTATATTGTAAGTGATTCTAGCTCATCTAATCGATCGTGTTACATGGTCCATACCGATGAGACTGAGTTATGGCATAAACGCCTTGGACATGTACACTACCACAATCTGTATAGATTGAGCAAAAGAGAACTGATAAGAGGTCTACCTAAATTACAGAAAGTAGATAAAATATTTGGCGAATGCCAGATTGGCAAAGAAATTAGGAGTGCTCACAAAAAAGTGGACTCCAATGCCATATCCAAACCACTCGAACTTCTCCACATGGATCTTATAGGACCAACCAGGACAGAGAGTCGAGGTGGCAAAAAAAACATACTAGTAATCGTGGATGATTTTACCAGATTCACTTGGGTAGCCTTCTTAAGGGATAAATCAAAAACCCTTGATGAAGTAAAAAGAGTTCTCAAAAGGATCCAAACGGAAAAAGGTTCTCAAGTCTGTAAGATTCGTAATGATCATGGATCAGAATTTGAGAATAACAGTTTTGAGAAATTCTGTTGTGATCAGGGAATAGCGCATGAATTATTTGCGCCCAAAACACCACAACAAAATGGAATTGTTGAAAGAAAATATAGAGGCTTCAAGAAATGGCAAATGTAATGTTGAATAGTATGAAGCTCTTTAAAAATCCTTGGGCTGAAGCTGTAAATATTGTTTGCTATACAATTCATCGGGTTTATATAAGTCAAATAATAAAACGACCTATGAAATGTGGTTTGATAAGAAGCCTACTGTCAAATACTTTCGCATTTTTTATAGCAAGTGTTATATTTTACGTAACCGTGAAAATCGGGGTAAGTTTGACACCAAAAGTGATGAAGGGATCTTTTTAGGATATGTTTTAAACAGTAGAGCGTATCGAATACTGAATAAGAGGACTGGTGTTATTCAAGAGTCCATCAATGTGGTCATTGATGATCACTTGAATACACATGACTCAAGTTCAGATAACGATGAAGTTCTTCTAATTGACAAACCAGATACTTCATCATGTCAAAATAACTCCGAACTGAGGATTATTAAAGATCATCCAAACACTCAAATTCTTGGGAACCCTCTCACTGGTGCGCGCACTCGTAGACAACTAGAAGATGTATGTAATTAGGTGTGCTTTACATCTCAGACAGAACCGGCTTTACGAAAAAGAAGCTCTTGCATCGAACAAGGTCATAAATCGTCCAACAAGCTTAAAGACAAATCTGCTAGATTTATCGATGCCTCGACTCTAATCTCGATATCATCGACATTCAAATTTCAATGATCTCGACGGTTCCCCGATCATTCATGAAAACCTGAAATATTTCAAAGTCAAGTCTCTCTCATTTTTCAAGTTTTGATGGATCGAACCTGTCATCGATGGAATCGGAGTTCGAAATCCGATGACATCGATAATAGTTTTGATTCATCGACCAATTGGCAAAGAGTTTCAAAAGTGTATGACATTAAGTTCGAGTCATCGAGCAGACCATCAATGCTATCGAGAGTATATGCTCGATGATATCAAACCTGCTCGATGATATTGAACTCTGTCATAAATGTGACCGTTTTATATCCGTTGGAACCTTTTGCCTATATATAGAGGACTTGTCTTTTGTAGCTGTGAGAGAAAGTAGAGAGAGCTTTTGAGTGTTTCAACTTATATCTTATATCTAAAGACCTTTCTCTCAAGGGAGTTCATCATCCAATCCACCCTCATCATTGACATTCAATAGAGTAGATTGGGGAATGAACTTCCGCATTCAAGGATCCTCCAGCTACTATCTTAATGGCAAATCATTAAGCCGGGATGCCTTGAATGCATAAGATTAGAATCGCTCTATCTACCTGATAAGAAATTATTTTGAGAGTAGGATTCCATCTTCACCTTGACCTAACCCAAAGCCAAGTATTGGTATATCATCTTATGTTACGGATCAAGGGAGTAGAAGACTCTTCATCAACAAGGAGGAGAAAATCTTTGGTATTGTGCTTATTTGGACTCATCAACTTATTTGTAAGTATCTAGAGTCCAAAAGGACACTTGTGATCATTCCTTTCTAGGATTGGGCCTTAAGTGGTTCTCACCCTTTGAAGTCCTCAAGGAGACCTCTGACGGGAGTGTATGTGGTGGGTGTGTTGTGTGGACCCTTGCTCTGTGGAGAGTATAAACATCTGGTTAGGAGTGAACCAGTAAAACTCTGGGTTTTAGGTGAACCGGGTAAAACCTTAGGGTTTGAGGTCAACCGTGTAGAAACCTCCAATAGGGTCTTATGAAAGATCCTTGGCCAGTGTGCTTAAAAGTAGGTGCGTTATGTTGACCCTTGCTCGTGAGAGCATAAACAGTCAGCCTCAGTGTAGGTTGTAAAGGTTGAAGGTGAACCTGATTTAAAACCTTAGGTTTGAGGTGAACCATTGTGAAACCTCCTTAGTGAAATCCGGTACACTCAAGGGTTGAGTGCGGTTACTGGGAGTGGAGTAGACTCATCGTCGAACCACTATAAAAATGGCTATGTTTGAGATTGTTATTTATATGATTGTGTGATTTACTTTAATACTTCCGTATCTGAAGATTTGATCACGTCACACACACCTACACAGTCATATCCATCATAGGCTAGCTTGTATACTGCTTATTTTAAAAATAGTTTGCGATTGGATCCTTTACTAGGCTTGGAAGCCAGTAGAGTTACATTTGAGTAATCCTGATAACTGCATGATCACAGGATTAGTGAAGTAGGATTTTTAAATAAATCATAAAACTTTAAAAAGTCCTATTCACCCCCTCTAGGACATATTGGCATATTCCTTCTTCAACTAGTGCGGTCTTTACCACCATTTCAATTGGTATCAAAGCGGGTCTCTCTTTAAGGGCTTCACCGCCTAGAGAGTGATCTTGATTGAAGTTAGAAATATGGCCAAAGGAGAGGGCTCATCAGTCAGTAGACCTCCAGTATTTGACGGCTCAAACTGTGCATACTGGAAGGCTAGGATGTACTACTTTCTGAGATCTTTGGATCATGACATTTGGGACATAGTTGAAAGCGGATATGTGCCACCAATTGAACAAATCATACTTGATAGTGGCACAACAATCACAAAGCCCAAATCCAAAGAAAAGTGGATAGCATTCGACAAAGAAAGGCAAACATCTGAAGCTAAGGCTATGAATGCTATCTACTGTGCCATGTCCCAGGATATATTCAATCAGATAAGTATGTGTGGGACATCCAAGGAAGCATGGGATTTATTGGAAACAACCCATGAAGGCACAAGCACTGTGAAGCGATCCAAACTTCAACTCCTGATTTCATAGTTTGAAAGTCTCAGAATGGAAGAGCATGAGACATTTATGGAGTCTTTCACAAAGTTAAATATAATTTGCAACTCCATGGGTGGATTGGGAGAGAAAGTTCCAGTACTGAAAATTTGTAGGAAAATTCTAAGATCCTACCGGAACGATTTAAACCCAAGGTTACAACAATTGAGGAGTATATGAACATAGATGAAATGAAAGTAGAAGAACTGGTAGGTTCCCTACAAACTTTTGAACTACACTTCAAACAATTCCAAAAATCCAAAAACACTGTCCTAAAAAGTTCAAAGAAAACAATTCATGAGGACAATGAAAGTGAAAAGGAAGATGAAGATGAAGAAGTGGCTTTGCTGGCACAAAAATTCAGAAGATTCTTTCAAAAGAATCGTAGTCGGCCTTTCGAAGGAAGAAAGGTGAACAACAAACCCTCTACAGGAAAATTTGGTAGAAGAACCAAAGAACCACAATGTTATGCCTGTCACGAGTATGGACACCTGTTTACTGATTGCCCAAATAGAAAAACTAAGGGCAAGGCTATGGCTGCCACATGGGATGATACTGAGGAGTCAAATTTAGAATCTAGTGACTCAGAAAGCGATGGAGATCAGAAATCATTGAAAATACTCATAGTCTCCATTGCTTCAATCATTCCCACTGAATCTGAGAATGAGAAAGAACAGCTAGCCATTGGATCATTTTCATCTGACAATGAGGGAACTGAAGAAGAAGAAGAAGAAGAAGAAGAAGAAGAAGAAGAAAAGGACAAGTTACAAGATGCTTACAATCAACTATATATCCATAGCATCAAAGTGGTCAAAAGACTTGGAATATCTGAGAACAAACTAGAATTGCTGCAAAGAGATTTGGATAAAACTATAGAAATTAATACACATCTAATCAATGACTTACAGTAATATCACTCTGACAATGATAGACTTGAGAGAGTTAACTCCTTGCTTAAATCCGAGTCTGAGAAATTGAACAGACAAGTTGAGATCTTAAAAGACAAAAATATGCTGCTTCAAAATGAAAATCATACACTCTTGTTTGATTTAGAAGAGTCAAGAAAGACTACCAAGCAAAACTGTAAGTTTTCCCAGAGTGGCGAAAAGCTAGAAAAACTATTGGGAATGGGAGGACCTGGAAAGGACAAAAATGGCTCAGGATATGAGAAAGGCATAGCTATAACTGGGTATGGAAAATAAATGCTTGAAAACTCTAATGCCTCCAGTAGCAACATAAAGACTAATCAAGTAGTTGAATCAGATAAGAAAACTAAATCTACTACAAGTAAGATCCCTGTCACAAAATGGATAATTAAAGAAAAGAAGAACTGTCTTGCTACTCACTCAAATCACTTAACAGGCAATGACACTAAGTGGTACCTTGACAGTGGTTGTTCAAGACATGTAACAGGTGACATGTCCCTTCTTTCTAAATATAAGAATCTTCATAATGGGATAGTCACCTACAGTGATGGAACCACTGCTAAAGTAATTGGAGAGGGAATCATAAAAGGAATACAGTTGCTTGAGAATGAAAAAGCTTTCTACATAAAAGGTCTGACACATAATCTCCTAATCATATCTCAAATCTATGATAATGGGCATGTGGTCAAATTCAACAGACAAGAATGCGAAATCCTAAACCAATCAGGAAACTCAGTAATGAAGGGTCATCGCACGAGTAACCACTGCTTCATTACCAGAGGCATAGAAAGGACTGATGCCTAGAAGTACTGAACAGAGAAAGACAAGTCCAGATCATGCATCTAGATCTGGATATTTGCTAAAATGATGCAATTTTGCTGAAAGTAAAATGATATATCTAAGGTTCCTCACCTCAATCTTTTGTATATAAACATTCAAATGTTTATAATTTTTGATGTGTACAGTAAGTGTACATAATTTTGTTGAGTATGCTATTGATTCACAGAAATTCTAAAAAGTATACTTGAAGGGTCGAAAAAGAAAAATATTCCTCTTCGATATGCCTATCGATCTGTCATTCCCGATTAATCGATCATGAGTTGATATCATCGACATCTCTTCAGAATGTGGAAAGTCACATGATCGGGACTACTATCGAAATAATTGCCGATAACATTGAATGTGGATCATCGATATAATCGAAAGTAAGTTCAATAAAATCAAAGACTCCCACCCAATAAAAGGCGATCGAGTGGAAAAATCTTATTTCTCTGAAAAATTTTCTATTTTGCTCTCTACTTGAATCCTTAGCCAGAAAACCATCGACAGATCTCAGAAGCTTCAAAAGAAACGGGTATTTGTTCCACTCCAGAGTCTAACCTCACTTGTGGTCGAGTATTTTCTATTCTTTTGGTTGATCATCCTCACCTTGGCCTGTGTCCTACACTGAAAAATCATGAACAAAGGGAAAGGTAAGTCACTTTTTCAGTCTTCAAAAGGAAAAGAAAACAACCCAGTTTGCATCAACTCACTCCATCGATGAGACATTCAGCCACTGTTGTTGAACGTCTGGTTCTTAACAGTGCCATTGAGTCTTTTGGTATAAACCTCCTTCTAGAAGTAATAGGATGGCAAAATATTCTGAATCTTGGTAGTATTTATCAAATTGGAGTGGTCCATGACTTCCTCAGTAAAAGTCATGTTATTTGTGACAATCCACCCTGTATTCAAGTAAAATTATTGCAATACTCCAAGCACATCACTCCCATCACCCTGAGTCACCTTTTAGATCTCCAAGTTACTCACATTCCTATTACCAGTTGGAATTTAAATGGTCTTGGTGTTTGGGGCGAGATAACTCATGCACTATGTCAAGGAACTACTATTTCTCAGAACGATGATAATTCCCTTCATATTAATCATCTTGGACCCACTTTTAAAATCCTTCATGACATTTTTGGGTCCAATGTCTATCCGTGTAATGTGAACAGTAATCATCTGTCTCCCTTTGTGTTAAATGTGTTGTATGATGTATATCAGGAAGTTCAGGTGTGCCTCCCAACACTTCTCTTTAAGCATCTAATTCGGGTCATTCAAAGAAATCATCAAGATACACTAGATTTTCCTATACTCATCTGTAAATTAGCCCATCATGTTGGTATTCCTACCTCATCTGATAAAGTCTATCCAGAGAAGTGGTTTGATAGTGATTCGGCTCAGGTGGCACAACAACTGTGCCATCCTTCAACTCTTCCCGAGAACAGTGCCCCCCTGTAATCAGCTGCTCTGTCATATCCATGAGGATCCAACCGAATGCCATTGCTGAGTCCGAAGTCTATCACTAATCGCCAAACTCATCACCTTGAACATCACCTACTGAATGGTATGGCGAGCATGGAGGAGCGACTTTACAATTGTGAGAGACGTCTCACCGTGATTGAAGAAAAAGTCGACTCTCTCCAACAAACAAATCAGCAAGTAGTTGATTTACTTACACATGGTGATTCGCAAAGACGGTAGAAGCCGATTGTGCTAGTTAGATATCATTTTTTTGGGGTCTCTGTGCGTGGGCTTAATTTATTTTGCTGGGATAACTGTTAATTTGCTGCCAATCTTGGGCAGTTTATTTTGGATAGTTGAATATTTTGATTCTCATTTTGAATATGCTGAATAGAATTCATATCTTTAATGCTATGATTATATCTTGAGTTTCCTTGGGTTACTAAGTTTCTGCTATGGATTGCATGAGATGACTTTAATGAATACCTTAACTACTATATAACTGCTCCATGTTATTTAATATACATCCATTGATTCTACTATTAATGTCTGCTTAAACTGATTTAATTATGATACATCGATTGTTCTACTTCTACCTGATTGGTTCTCCCAAGTAGTTCAAGCTTCAGCCAATATCACCTGAGATATTTTTGTAAATGACCGACAAAAAGGGGGAGAACATTTACAAACACCCTGAATGAAAAATTGTGTATCGATCTATGTTGTTGCAGGTGTTAGGGGGAGCAACCACAATAAGCAAGGGGGAGTTAGAGTTTACAAGTTAGGGGGAGCAGCTGCTGGTTGTGTACATGGGGTAGAAATTGTAAAATTGTGTAAAAGCATGTACACACAATTTAGGGTGTGTTTGTCTAGAACATTCTAGGGTGTTTTAGGGATTTTGTCATGTAATTGACAAAGGGGGCGATTGAAAGTGCCCTGGTTTGTCAAGTTACATGAGTGTTGAGTCAGATTGTCTACAGAGCCTGATAAGAAGATCGATTCAAGCGTCTGCCTCAACCGGATGTGTGCAAGCTCGTCACAGGTAAAACTAAAGCCTCACATCCCATGACTCAAAACACCAGGTGAAGAAAACCCTTAAAAACAAGTTAGAAATCATAGGGTTTTAATGTGAGAAATTTTTTCAAAATAGAAAAATCTCTAAGTTTTTCTCTCATTGTCAATCTTACCGAAACACCCTCGATATGATCGACTTGCTCTGTCGATGTCCTCGATACCTTAACGATATTATCGATGTGAGGACCAAAAGTGTCCAACAACTAAATATTCATCTGGACAGATTTATCGATGTATTGATACACCTATCAATATCATCGATATAAGAACTAAAAATGTCCAGCAACTTCACAACATATCTGAACAAATTATCGATGTATCAATACACCTATCGATAGCATCGATATTCAAATCTCGAGCCATCGAAAATGGCTCGATAAAATGACAGGCAGATTTCTGGCACCCCTATTTTTTAATGAAAATCTTAAATTCCTTCGATATATCGATGATCTTCCGATATGATCTGAAATCAAATATCGATAAGATCAGAGGTCCATCGATGATATCGATCGTAGGCGCGCATTTCTTACAGCAAATATTTCAGGTTATTTTTAACTATGATCAGGGGCCCTTCGATAGAATCGATATTCAAATATCGATGATATCGGCACCAGGATGATTGCATCGAACAAGGTCATAAATCGTCCAGCAAGCTTAAAGACAAATTTGCTGGATTTATCGATGCCTCGACTCTGTTATTGATATCATTGACATTCAAATTCCGATGATCTCGACGGTTCCCCGATCATTCATGAAAACCTGAAATATTTCAAAGTCAAGTCTCTCTCATTTTTCAAGTGCCTATGGATCGTACCTGTCATCGATAGAATGGGAGTTTAAAATCTGATGACATCGACAATAGTTTCGATTCATCGACCAATGGCAAAGAGTTTCAAAAGCGTATGACATTGAGTTCGAGTCATCGAGCAGACCATCGATGCTATCGAGAGTATACGCTCGATGATATCGAACCTACTCAATGATATCGAACTCTGTCATAAATGTGACCATTTTATATCTGTTGGAACTTTTTACCTATATATAGAGGACTTGTCTTTTGTTGCTATGAGAGAAAGTAGAGAGAGCTGTTGAGTATTTCAACTTATATCTTATATCTAAAGCCCTTTCTCTCAAGAGAGTTCATCCTCCAATCCACCCTCATCATTGACATTCAATAGAGTGGATTGGGGAATAAACTTCTGCATTTAAGGATCCTCCAGCTACTACTTTAATGGCAAATCATTAAGCTGGGATGCCTTGAATGCATAAGATTAGAATCTCTCTATCTACCTGATAGGAAAATATTTTGAGAGTAGGATTACATCTTCACCTTAACCCAACCCGAAGCCGAGTATTAGTATATCATCTTGTGTTGCGGATCAAGGGAGCAGAAGACTCTTCGTCAACAGGGAGGAGGAGATCTTCGACATTGTGCTTATCAGGACTCATTAACTTATTTGTAAGTATCTAGAGTCCAAGAGGACACTTGTGATCATTCCTTTCTAGGATTGGGTCTTAAGTGGTTCTCACCCTTTGAAGTCCTCAAGGAGGCCTCCGGCGGGAGTATACATGGTGGGTGCATTATGTGGACCCTTGCTCTGTAGAGAGCATAAACATCTGGTTAGGAGTGAACCAGTAAAACTCTGGATTTTAGGTGAACTGGGTAAAACCTTAGGGTTTAAGGTCAACCGTGTAGAAACATCTAGTAGGGTCTTATGGAAGATCCTTGGCCAGTGTGCCTAAAAATGGGTGCGTTGTGTTGACCCTTGCTCGTGAGAGAATAAACAGTCAGCCTCCATGTAGGTTGTAAAGGTTGAAGGTGAACCTGGTTTAAAACCTTAAGTTTGAGGTGTACCATTGTGAAACCTCCATAGTGAAATCCGATACACTCAAGGGTTGAGTGCGGTTACCAGGAGTGGAGTAGACTCATCATCAAACCACTATAAAAATGGCTGTGTTTGAGATTGTTATTCATATGATTGTGTGATTTACTTTAATACTTCCATATCTGAACATTTGATCACATCACACACACCTACACAGTCATATCCATCATAGGTTAGCTTGCATACTGCTTATCTCAAAAATAGTTTGTGATTGGATCCTCTACTAGGCTTGGAAGCTGTAGAGTTACATTTGAGTAATCCTGATAACTACTTGATCACAAGATTAGTGAAGTAGGATTTTTAAATAAATCATAAAACTTTAAAAAGTCCTATTCACCCCCCTCTAGGACATATTGGCATATTCCTTCTTTAACGTGTGCGGTCTTTACCGCCATTTCACTCTACGGTTTGAAACAAGCTCCCAGGGCATGGTAAAAAAATTGACTATGTTTCTACTAAGTCATAATTTTCAAATGGGAAGGGTTGATAAGACTCTTTTTATTAAGAAACATAACAATCATATCTTAATAGTGCAGATCTATGTTGATGATATTATTTATGGATCTACCTGTACTAACATGACTGTTGAGTTTGCAGATCTTATGAAATCCAAATTCTAAATGAGCATGGTTAGGGAACTGAATTATTTCCTAGGGTTGCAAGTAAAACAACAACCTGATGGTATCTTCATTTCTCAAACCAAATATGCTCTGAACTTAGTGAAAAAGTTTGGATTTGAGAATGGTAAAAATTTTGATACTCCTATGAGTACAACATTAAGACTCTCAAAGGACTCTACAGGTAAAAGTATAGATCCTAAATTATATCGCAGTATGATAGGCAGTTTATTGTATTTAACTGCAAGTAGACCTGATATTGCTTTTAGCGTTGAAATTTGCGCTAGATATCAATCTGACCCTTAAGAGTCACATTTAACTGTTGTTAAGCAGATTATGCGATATGTCACAAATTTTGCTAATCTGGGTCTTTAGTATCCACATGATACTAATGTTCAATTACTTGGGTACACTGATGGTGATTGGGCTGGTAATGTTGATGATAGGAAATCAACCAGTGGTGGTTGTTTCTATATTGGGAACTGTTTAGTTTCTTGGCAAAGTAAGAAACAAAGTTCCGTATCGCTCACTTGCTGAGGCTGAATACATTGCAACTGAAAATGCATGTACTCAGCTTGTATGGATGAATAGAATGCTAAGTGATTACGGAATTGCACAAGATTTAATGGTTTTATATTGTGATAATTCTAGTGCAATTAATATATCTAAAAACCCAATCCAACATTCACGAACCAAGCACATTGACATTAGATATCACTACATTCGTGAATTAGTGGAAGAAAAGATAATTTCATTGGAATACATTCCGACCGAGAATCAACTTGGTGACATTTTTACTAAACCGCTCAACAAAAGCAGGTTTAATAAATTGAAATTTGATCTTGGTATGTGAAATTTGAATTGATCATTTATGCATTTTTATATCATATTGTATATATTTATTACTTTAAATTATTAGAATTTTAAATTATGTGAAAAATGTATATTTTTGGATGTGCACGACTAGTCGAGGACGGACTCGACTAGTCATGGCACAACCGGTCGAGGACGTCTCACGACCAGTCATGTAGCGCACTAGTGCTTTTAATTTGGGAGAAAATCACTTTTCTTCCTCATTTTCTCTTTCTCTCCAACGAGTCTAAGCTCGACTGGTCGTACCCAAATTCTTGATTCTTCAAGGTTAGTCCATTATTTTCATTTTCCTTCTAGATTCAAGTGGATATCCCTTCATTTTCTTACTTAGAGTGATTTATTTCTTGTTTCCTTGAAGTTTTTGGGGTTTTATTCTCCAAAATCTGTTTTTGAAGAAACCCACTCTACATCTTTTACAACCTCTTGATTCCTTCATTTCCTTGTTGCAAATGGATGCTAGAGGTAAAAAGAAAACTTCTCGTGGTGCTTCCTCATCTCGATTGACACCTTTAACAAGGCGCCACCTTCGGTCACCCGAAGATGATCCCTCCTATGTGCGGGATTTACGATTGCACAATATTATTATTGAGCGTCCTGTGGATATTGATCATATTGCTCCATTTGAACTCCTTCCACTTCTCCAATCTATAGAATGGGCTAACATTCTACATTGGGGTGGGCCAGCATACCAGTCTATTGCGCAGGCTATGTTTGCGTGTATTTCTGAATTTTTAACTGAGAATTTAATGTTTATAATAACAACTAGAGAAGGTCCATTTCAAATAGACCGCCATTTGATTTCTGCTCTAATGGAAATACTTGTTAATGACGAGGGTATTCCTATTCACACTCTAGTTGAAAAACTGTCGGAATCTGAAAAATGTGTGCTAACTAGAGCTTTATATAATATAGATGCGCAATGGACTCATAAGGGGAATGCGCTTGCTTCTAAGTATTTGTTACCCAGATATAGGGCTCTTCATAGAATATTTATTTCAAATCTGTATTCGCATTCTGTTAACAAAACCGAACTCACCTCTTTCATGGTTTGGATTTAGCATTCCATCATATCTAGTACTAAAGTTTGTCTTCCTTCTTTGATATGTCATTCAATCATTCAATTCCGTATCCATCCTGGACATATTGATATTCCTATTGCATTTCTTATGACAGTGTTAACCACTCATATGTTAGTATTTATGCCTGTTGGAGAGGCTCTTATTCATCACCTTATTTTCAACAACTCAAATATAAACAAGATGAAATTAGGATTGGCTCCTGGACAAGTGAATGTGGGTGGTGGTGGTGTTGAAGAAGTGAATGAAGAAGAAGGTGGTGATTTACCTCCATATGATATAAACATGGATGATATTTTTAATGAGATTGGATCAAATTCTGAGGCTAACCTTGGTTATCAGCCTTCTAATTTTAATGAGAGGTTGCATTCTCTTGAGGAACATGTGGCTCAGATACATGTAACCCAAGATACTCAGTTTGCTTATATGCGCAAATATATGAGGCGCTTGAACAAGGGTTTACACCAAATCGATCCATCTATTCCTGCTCCCTCTTCTGGATCTGATTAAGTACTTTCTTATTTGACCCGTAATAACTCTTATGATACCTTGTTTTCTTTTAGTTTGTGAGAGTGACTTTGGATGAACTTGGTTTATGTTGGTTACTTATATGAACTTGATTTAATATGATTTATGTTGGATGAACATTATTTGCTTATAGCTTTCATATCTTGATTTATTTGCTCCCTTTTTCAATTCCATATCTTTGTTGCTTCCTTTGTCATATTGTGACAAAGAGGGAGAGTATGTTTTGTTATGCTTGCTTATTGATATGGATATGGTTATATGGATTGTGGGTAGTAGCATATTTTTTTATGTGCTCTACTCAGGGGGAGTAAGTAAGAAGTGTGTTTTGACTATTTCATGATGATGTATTCTGTTTATTGTAACTAGTGCATTATACTCTCTTGTGTATATATGGTGCATGATTCTTTGTTGAGCATGTAATACTTCTCTTATTTCTAATGGTGTGTTTTGTCACAAATTTAACAAAGGGGGAGATTGTAAGTGTTATGGTTATTTGCTCCTTTGATTGTCAAATTTTGTTATGCCAAAACCACAGTATGTGACTTGTGTAGCACATTGATATATATGTTCAAGAATATACATCACATGTATAAGGACAATGCTTCAAGTCAAGAACAAGATCTACTTCACGAAGCACAAGGTCAAGTACATTGTTCACTCCTTTAAGCTTCAAAGTTTAATGATTTTAAAGTGACATCAAGAGACAAGCCAACTATTCATACTCAAGACTCGAAGTGAAGTATGATTCAAGTACTACAAAGTCAAGCTTCAAAAGATCTCAGGTACAAGCTTCATGAACTTTTACGATCTTCTATCATCTGAAGAAAAGAAGATTCAATGTTCATATATCATGGTAAAGGTATGGAAGACCTTAGACTGACCTTAGGGTAGGTCATTTTGAAAATATAATTCAAATTGAATCATTTTATAAATATTTGGTCTGTTCTTCGACTAGTCCTGGATTATGTTCGACTAGTCTTAGCACTGGCTCGACCAGTCCTAAGTTGTCGCATATTTTTAAAATTTTTTGGTTGAGCTACAGCCAGTCCTGGAGACTGCTCGACCGATCGTGTGAACAGTGCACGACTCATTCACGACCAGTCCTACAGCTGCGACTCAAAGTTCAGTAACCATTCTAAGTTCCTCACGACCAGTCGTGGACAGGTCACGACCAGTCGTGGAGGTCCCTAGATCGGTCGTGGAATGGTTTTATACGATCACGCTCAAAATTTCAAAATGTTGTTGGTCCTACGACCAGTCGTAGTGTCCTCAGGACCAGTGTCGTGAACGCGATTTCTTCATCTATAAATAGAGCACGATTTTCAGAGTCTGATATCCAATTCAAGTATAATCAAGTCATCACTCTGAGAGATAAGTTAGTTTTCTTTTTAAACTATTTTGTGCTCATTTGATATTCTCTTTTAATAGCTTTTTATATTTGATTTTGTATTCTACATTCCAATCTGATTTGAAAGAGGGTTTGAAGAATTCCCACTTCTTGGAATCAAAATCAAATAGAGCTAGCCTAACTTGGTTTAATTTAAAATCAATTTAGAATCTAGAACCATTTCATAAGTGAGTATTAGACATTGAACTTCTATTCAAACTACTACTCTGATTTGGTTCTTCCGGGCTACAACAAAAGGAGAAATCTAGGTATTTTACATTTATGTAAATCTTCTGTTTTAGTTTCTTTTGAGATTAAGCTAGAAAAATCTCATTATTTTGGTTTATCTAAGGTGATCTAGAAAACTCAGAGTGTGGGATTTTTGAATTGTGTAAGCCCACTTGAAAGCACAATTGTGAGGGTTTTAGGTGAACCTGGAAAAAATAATTTTCATAGTGAACACTAATATCCACTGTGTGAGGATATTAGGATTGGAGTAGCAAACTGTGTGGCTATTGTTTAACAGTTGGTATATACATAGGCGAACCACTATAATTTTTTGTGTTTTGTGGATGTGTGGTTTATTTTCTATATCTTTTATCATTCAAGTTTGTGGGATGTATTTGTGGATGCGAATGTTGTAATCTTTTACATTTTAAGCATTGTGGGGGATGTTGTAATAGCTTATATTTCCTTTCTAGCTATTTCCTTTTTATTCCTCTTCAATTTCAGTTTTTGATACACAAACCGTTCTAGTAAAGTTGTCCTTGCCATAAACCCTTGATTTTTATGGTGAAAGGTTGTCCTTAGAACAACATTTGTATCAACCTTTCAATACTTGAATTTGAGGTTGCTTTACATTTCCGTATTGTGGTTTGTTTAAAGTGTTATCTTTCATTTATTCGTTTATAAGGCTATCTTATTGTTTAAATTTCATTGTTATCAATTTAAATTTGGCATGGTCCTATTCACCCCCCCCCCCCACCTCTAGGCCATAAGCTCGGCCTTTTAACACCATTACTTTTATTTTCCATCCAATTTGTTCATATGGTCACAAGGACCTGAATCTAGAGGAAAAACAAATCTCATACTGATCCAAAACTTCGGTGGCCCTCAAACGGTTTCAACAGTAGACATTCAACCTCCATTGATTTTTGTAGTGTGGTCCACTTGATAGATGGTGTGGATATACGACATATACATCAATGGTCGGGGCCCACACATCCCATAATGGACGGACATATGGATTTAATACATATATCATGTGGGACCCCAGAACTTGCTGACGTTATACAGCAGCTGGAGCTGCTGCATAGGGTCCCCAAATGGACGGTCTAGATGAAACGGTGGGTCCCACAAAATTTGTTATAGTTAGTGCAGCTGGGACCCACAAAACTTGTTGTCGCCAGGCCCTGCTGGGGGTGTTGGCCCACCAGAGATGGACGGCCTGGATTTACAAACACATCACAGTGTCTTCCACCATCCACACAGCTAGACGGTGTGGATACAATTTCATCAAGGTGGAATCCCATTGTCCTGGTATGGACGGTGTTTATATATAATAATACATCAAGGTGGGTCCCATCCCACACGTGTCACACGTGTGGGGTGGCCCCATGTCCAAATAAATGGACGGCTGGAGAAACACAACATCACGGTGGGCTCCATTCAAAAGGACGGATAGCATGGATTCCATCCAAACATCAAGTGGGACTCGTCCAGATGGACGGACAGTGTGGATTCCATCCACACATCAAGTGGGCCCCACGTAACATAATGACATCACTACATAGCTATATAGCTGGTGTGTGATAGTCCAACTAATCCACTTTCCAAGAGGTGGGTCCCATGTGGTGCCCACCCCAAGTACATATTATATATATATATATATATTGTGATGATGTTACAATGTCCAGGGGCTGGACGTCCGTCAAACGAATGGTCTGGATGATCAGACATATGCATCAAGGTGGGTCCCATCCCACACATGCAGCACTTGTGGGGTGAGCCCCACACACTTGCTAAAAAAATGGATGGACGGTGTAGGATATAACACATATCGCACGGTGGGACCAAGAGAACTTGTTGACGTCAATCCAGCTATATGCTGGTGCGAGGTACTCCAGCCAATTTGCTTTAAGGTGGGTCCACATGTGTGGGACCCACCAGCTATGGATGGATGGTTTGAATATCAAGCATCAACGGGTGGGCCACAACACCACAAATAAAAGGAGAGAGAGAGAAAGAGGGGGAGAGATAGAGAGAGAGAGAGAGACGGTGTAGTGGAGGGGCCCCTCATATGATTACAACACATACATCAAATTTGGTCCCATCATAAGTGGGCCATCAAATTGAAAATCAATGGTGGATCACCCACCTATTGGCCTTCTTCTTGGTCCCTTGGAATGCTAATCTCCTAAGCTCCTTCTTTAATGGAGGATGATGAAGTTTTGATGGTGGGGATGAGAGCTTTTAGGGTAGGGAAGTGGGCCACCTAGCTTCTCCTTGGAGGGTTTGGACGTTAGCTTCCCTTGGGTTGCTTGGGAGTGAAAAAAGAAATGAAAGAGAGAGAGAGAGAGAGAGAGAGAGAGGTGATGGGATGAAATGAGATAGGTGAGTGATGTGTGAGTGATGGGTGGAGTGGTTTGTGTAAGAGATAGGATGGAAAGGGATGGGTGGAGAGAGAGAGTTAACTATGGGAATGGGAGAGGGATGGGCTAGGTAAGGTTATGTACTTGACATTGATTGATGGATTGATATGATGTGTTGTAGAGATTCCCTCGATATCCACAATGCACAGCATTTTCCTCAAAATAAATGTGGGCCCACAACTCTTGGCCTGAGTATCGCATCGACGTGTGAGACACGGCGTTGGAACCCCGGCGACGGCTCGGTCGCTAGGGTATAAGTTTCGAGTCAAGTTGACATAGATATACAGGATGCAACTTAGGGTCGTGTGCAAACACCGATTACAAGTCACGAGTTGTCGTAATTCAACCGGGAGCACTACAGAAGCCTACGGAACGATACGGCCTATGATACGGGCCTTAAAATGCTAGTCCTCAGCTGGATCCATATATCAGTACATTTCCTCTCTGGACAATCACCGGGATCTATACACTCCACTCCAGCTTGTCGGCCTATCTAAGCGCACAACTGGGTGAGTGGGAGAGACCTCACTATCTGCTTACCAATATTAGCCTGACTCGTCAATAATGGAACCATTCCTCAAGTTGGGTTAGACTCAGCCTAATCATTACCTCCTCACTCGAGTAGGTAAGGCCACACCCCCTTCCAACCGACCACGGCACAGTGGGAGATGCAGCCTCCTAGTATTCGGCACTCATGAGCTCATGTATCCACTCAGTCTCAACATTGGAGCATCCTCCTTGTACCATAAGGTTTAGGGACTTTCACCCTGGGACATCTATAATGCCCCGATGCTAGTACTTAATATATATGGTGTCCAATCCGTCCATCCATGACATGCCTGTGGAGGCTATGGCCCTGATGTTGCTAGGGTGTACAGTGATCATATCACACAAATGCAAGGTGCATAAGTCACACTATCCAGTCATGCATCAATCTTGCATGTACCATGCGCTCATATGGGGCAACTCCGTCTAGGAGTCCCAAAAATAATTTGTCCAATGGCACATGCTATGATCAATGACTCCTCATATTAAGTATACATATGATGCCCATGGGCATGAATCATGAAGTTATATTAAGCATGATCTACGATAATGATGTACTCTCATATATATATATATATATATATATATATATATATATATATATATATATAGTGGCAGCCTAGATGTCATACTACATCAAGGATGGACCTCATAGGGTGAATCATACAACAGTGGGAGTCAAGATGATGACCCTAAGTATATTAAGTGGGCTTCCTCACCCACTTTATCATATGGTAAGTTGGGCTTTCTTATGGGGCCCGATACAAACAAGGTGAGTCTACAAGTTATGGTGCTTCCTATAAGGGTGGTGGAGAGCACTAACATGAATGGGGGCCCAATGGTTTAGTTAACCCAGTAGGGTAAGATAGGTAACACTTATGGGGGCCCAATGATTTGGGATAGCCCAATAAGGTAAGATGGTTATGGGTTTAACAACGGACCCTAGGGTGATGTACAACGAGGACATTTAACCACCATTTATAATGTGGACATTTAACCACCATTGCTCCCAAGGTGTGGCCCATTTGGAACCTAGAATCTAACTACAATGGGGCCCATAGCCCTTATACTAGCTAGAAAATGGATGGGCTACATAAATATTAACACATACATCATGGTGAAATCATACATCACAATTGGGCCTCACTCGAGGGCCTTATATACATCACGATGGGCCTCACATACATCACAATGGGCCTCACACAAGGGCCTCATATGAAAAAGGCCAAGCTATATGTCCTAGAGAGGGGGGGGGGGGGGGGTGAATAGGACTATGCCAAATTTAAGATAAAATCAGCAGAAATAAAGTAAACCAATATCCTTACAATATGAATCAATTCACAATGCTAAATTTTAAATCACCTTGATAAATAAGTATTGAGAGATTGATACAAATTCAGTTTTAAGGACAACCTTACACCATAATAAACAAGGGCTTATGGTAGGACAACCTTATTTCTAGAACATCTTTTGGATCAAGGACTCAATTTTAGTATAAGTAAATGAAATAGCTAGGAATTGAAATTAAATGCAGAAGTATAAATCTAAATTATTACAACAATCCCCACACTTGCTTGAAATGTAAATAGTTACAACATTCACATCCACTTGTACATTCCACACAATCGAATGATAAAAGATATGAAAATTAAGCAAGCATTCAATCCACAAGGCAAAGAGTTATAGTGGTTCGCCTGTGTGTACACCAACTATCTTTCAACATACCACACAGAGCTACTCCACTCCTAATATCCTCACACGGGGATATTAGCGTTCACTATGAAATAGGTTTTCACTGAGTTCACCAAAAACCTTTACAATTGTGTCTTTTTCACTTGGGCTTACACAATTCAAAAACCCCTCTTTTCTGAGTTTTCTGGTTTTCCTCAGACAACCAATACAATGAGATTTTTCTGGCTCAACCTCAAACAAAACCAGTACAATGAGATTTTTCTGGCTTAACCTCAAACAAAACCAAAAGTAAATAAATTTTGAAATTATAAAATACTGGATTTCTCCTTTTCTTAGCAATCCGGTAGAACCAATCGGAGTAGATGATTGAATGTCAAAGTTCAATTTCTAATACTCACATTCATAAGGTTCTAAATTCTAATAGATTTTAGATTTAACTTGTTGGGCGTAGCTATATTTGATTTTGATTCCAAGAAGAAGGAATAAGATAATTCCTCTTATCAAATAAGATTGGAATATAGAAACAAAATCAAATTAAATAAGCTAGCAAAAAGGAATATTAAATAAGCACAATGTAGCTTAAAATAAACACAGACTTATCTCAGAGTGATCACTTGAAAATTCTTGAATAGAATAGAGTTGAAGTGTGAAAACTCTGAATTTCGTGTTCAATTTATAGAAGCAAAAATCGTTCCTACGACTGGTCTTAGAAACCTTCGACTGGTCGTAGCTCTAACAGATTTTTGAAAAATTAAGCGCGATCTTTGAAAGTCGTTCCACGACTGGTCGTGAGTAGCCTACGACTGGTCGTGGGTCACCTACGACTGGTCGTAGATCCTTACGACTGGTCGTAGGACCATAGATTACGTTGCTGGACTTTGAGTCGTAGCTCCACGACTGGTCGTGGACGAAGTCAAGCCACACCTACGACCGGTCGAAGGACCTCCAGGACTGGTCGTGGGCGTACCAAAAATTCGAAAAATCTTCAACTACTTAGGACGGTCGTGGAATTTCTTGGGTGGTCGAACCAATGCCAGGACTGGTCGAACAAGAGCTAGGACTGGTCATAGAATAGACCAAACTTATGTAAAATAAATATTTGATTCATGTATCCAAAGTGACCTACTTAAAGGGTCAACCTAAGGTCATTCAAACCTGAATCATGTCGTATGGACATTGAACTTCAACCATTCAACGAATGTAGATTGTTTGAACCATATCAGGCTTGAGATCTTGAACTTGTTGTAGCTTCAAACTTGAGATCTTCATCAGCATAACAACTACTTCATGCATTGCTTATTAGTCTTGAAGTCATGAGTTGTTTCTTAAGACTTGAACATCAACATTGTAGCTTCTTGAGACTTCAACATGTAGCTTCTTGAAAAGTTCAACTTGTAGCTTCTTGAAGTATTTATGCAGTGTCTTGAATTCATATAAATCATCATACAAGCACAGGACACAGATAGATGTTTTGACACATCAAAATTTGACAACCAAAGAAGCATGAGACCATAACACTTACATCATATACATCATATTAGGCCTCACCACATGGGCCTCATATACAACACAATGGGCCTCATCATAAGGGCCTCATATACATCACAATGGGCCTCATCATAAGGGCCTCGTATATATTATATTGGGCCTCACATAGGGGCCTCACTTACATCACAATGGGCCTCACCACATGGGCCTCACGTATATCATGATGGGTCCCTTAGGTCAGCCCCTATGGCGCAACAAAATAGATGGACAGCATGCATATAGAACACATACAACATGGTGGGCATGTACAGTGTAGATGGGCCCCACCAAACGGACAGTGTGGATGAAATACATGCAGCAGGGTGGCCCCTACACATACAACAAGTGGGCCCTGCGTGTATAGCAGGTGGACTCTACACGTCCAACAAACGGACAGACGACATGGAATGAAACACATACATCATATGGGCCCACCATCCATGGCCAGACGATGTGAATAGAATACATACACCAAGGTGGATCCCACCATCTAGAGATGTTAGACGGTGAGGATATAAACATATACATCAAGTGGGTCCACACGTGTGTCTCACCAATCCAGCAAAATGAACGGACAGTGTGAATACAACACTTACATCATGTGGGTCCCGCTGTCCAGGGATTGGATGGTGGACGATGTGGATATTCACATACATCATGTGGGCTCCACCGTCCTTTGCTGGACGGTGGACAGCATGGATGAAACGCATACATCAGGTGGCGTCCACGTACACGTGGCCCGTTTAATTTGAATCAAGTTGATATTTGTATTTTCCTTCCTCCAGGCCTGTCCAAAAGGACAGGCAGCAAGGTAGGCCAAACATGTGAACGGTGTGGATATAGAATGCATACATCATAGTAGGGTCCACCAAGGTGGGCCACACAGCCCCAAGATCAAGCCGACATTTGTGTTTTTCACTTCAACTAGGCTGGCCTGAAATGGACAACAAGGTGAGCTCCACCAATTGGACATCCAGTCCATCTGAAACTTGCTAGACGTCCAAAAAATTTCTGGACGATGGATATCCTATACATGCACCATCAGGTGGGCCACACATCATCATAAAAGAAAGGGAAAGAGAGAGAGAGAGAGATGTGTGGAGGAGAGGGACTCCGCCACTATGAGCCCTCCCTTTACTCAATACAATGCATACATCAAATGGGTCCCACCACATGTGGGCCCTCAAATCATCAAAATCAATGGTGGAAATCCCTTTCCTACCAACAATGAAGATTTGCCCACCGATTACACTTCTTCTTGGCTCCTTGGGATGCTAAGCTCCTTGGCTTCTTCTTTGATGGAGGATGATGAAGATTGAAGGGTTAGAATGAGAGATTTAGGGTAGGGAGTGGGCCACAAACTTGGCTATCCTTAGAGCTTCTCTTCCTTGGACGGTTGCTCTCTTTGGTTGCTTGGAAATGGTAGAGAGAATGAGAGGGAAAGGGAATGTGATAGGATGAAAAGGGATGGGTTGTGTAAGAGAAGGATGGGTGTGTGTAAGAGAGAGTTGACTTTGGGGATGGCTTGTGTAAAAGAGGGATGGGTGTGATGGGTGGAGTGATGGGTTATACTTGACTTACACTTGATTGATTGATGTGATAGATTGGGTAAAGATTCTCTCGAGAATCATAATGCACAGCGTTTTCTCAAAACATATGTGGGCCCACTACTCCTAGCCTAGGTATTGTATCGGTGCGCAAGATGCGGCGTTGGAACCACGGCAACGGCGCGATTGCTAGGGTATAGGTTTCGAGTCGAGTCGACTTAAATCTATGGGATGCGACTTAGAGTCACGCACAAATGCCGACTACAGGTCTCAAGTTTCCAGAATTCGACAGGGAGGATCGCGGAAGTCTAAGGAATAGTACGGTCTAGGATACGGGCCTTACATCATAGGTATATCGCTCTCTCATCGACACTCCATTTAGATTTATCTTTGGGAGTGTTAATGGTTCTACCATTAACCATGACTTGTTCTATGGGCATAGTCTATCCTTATTCAATAATAGCTCAAACTATAGGGTCAAGGGATCTTAGAAAGACTATCATCTAGCCTTCCAATAAGTATAGTTAGACCCGTCAAAATATGGTGATTGTGTGACGGTACACCCCTCTTGGGTAGACATCATTCTTAAGCGCCTTTGATTAATTTAAAGAGGGGTGATTAGGACTAAATAAATTTTTTGGCCAATTAACACACAATTGCTTACTTCAATTAATATTTCAATTTAAACTAAGACAGCTTTTATGATTTGAAGCCTATAGAGGGTCCAATTACATAGATTACAATAAATGCAACATGCTAAGCAAGTAATCTATAAATGATAGTATACATGTGTGTGTGGGATGTGCTAATTGATAACGTCTAAATATTACATATTTATTCTCTCAATTACATTAGCTTTCCTGGTATTTAAGTGTTAAATTGATCTAATTATATATTTTTTCTATATGCAAGGTAATTCATAAGTCATAGATGAATACATGCTTAAAAGGTAGATTAAAGCTCAGAAGAATGATCAATGAAGAATTGGATATTTAAAAGACATTATTGAAGATTTCGCATGCCAAATATCCAAGAAAACCATAAAGAAAGGATGAAGAAAAGATTGAAAAAGTCATAAAGCGCATTAACAGAAATAACAGACTATCCGATCCTACCTAAGGTTTTCGATTCGACCGAATGTGCATAGAATAGTCCAGCAAGAAACAATGATTTCCATAAATAATTCGGCTCAACACTTAGGTCTAACCGAAGCCATGTTTGGTCCCACCGAAGGAGGGTTCGATGCGACTTGAGGGAGATAGAGACTTCAAACTTATTTTAGAGAAATTTGACTGCAATCGAGAGACCCAGACGGTGCGACCGAAGTGATGTTTGGTGCAACCGAAACGTAACAAAAGTGCATAAATTTGAAGTTAGTTTCAATTTGGTGCAAATTCTCCCTATTTAAAGGGGTGTTTTAAGCCTTCCTATTAATGAATTAGAGCTTGAGAGAAAGACCTAGGGGTGCAAAGCTTCCACGAAACTATCCTTATTCTTCGATCCTTTAAATATAGTTTGTCTTTTCATTTTTTTTTTCTTTAGTTTTTTTATTCTAAGGTGTTAGCCATGTTAGGCTGATCACTTAGCTAAGGCTAAGGAATGAAGCATGCAGTTTAATTACAATATTTAGTTTATTTGATTTAATAATATTGGCTTGAATGATTATAGTAGATTAAAATAGATTTGGATTTACTCTAAAGTCTTTGAGTTATTTATGGATTTGTTGTGAACTATAGGTATAATGAATGCTTTAATTTAATAATTATTTACCCTGAATTAGAGAAGCATTCAATCTGTATAATTGATTAATCTATTGTTGTCTAAATGTTCTTTAGACACTTCTGATTCCCTGCGATCGAGATCCGAGTGCTTTATGAGAGAATCATTCAATCAAATTCATATTCTTATTGGTGTTAATGATTGGTTTAATAGAATTATCTTCCAATTGTGTAGTATATGACTTCGATTCCAATTGAGTTCTAAGAATTAAATCAGTAAATTGGATATTGTGATTACTATGAGTGGATTGCTTGATCCTTAGTATTTTATTTATTTTCTTAAAACCCTTTTCTACTTCACTAGAGTAAAGATCCAATCACCCTTTATCTTTAGACTACTTACAAGCCGTGTTCTCTATTCCTTAAGGATTTGACCTTGGTCTCACCAAGTTATTACTATGTTGCAGCCCTCCACTTGGGGTTTGCTCAACACTAATTATTAACTCCTAGCATCCATTTAATCATCTATACATATAATTCACTAATCAATCATATAAGCATAATTAGAAAAGTGCACAAATGATAATCCCAAACACAAGCATGTATAGTAGTTCGATTTCCCTACTCCACTCTCGACGGATGCACTCAACCCATGAGTGTACTGAATTTCACTATCGAAGGTTTTAAATAAGGTACACCTCTGACCTATACAATTGTACACTCTCGCTGCAGATCTACATAAGGACTTATACACATACTCACCCATGTAGGTGGGTTACGTAAGAATTTACCATGTACACACCTATGTTCATGACCTACACAGGGATTTACACACGTACTCACCCGTGTCGGTGGCGATACGATCTTACACAATAACCTACGCGATTTTGGGTTACAAACACTACACTCAATCTTACACAAGGAAGGACTGTGAGGACTCTCATAATTGATAACTTGTCAGATTGAGCCCCATTTGTAATGTCTTTTCAGGTTGCTTGATCAATACTCTCCCATACTTCAATTAGCTCTCCTTTTGCTCTCCCGATCGTTGATGACAATGCTTTGCCAATACTTTAGTTCCAAAATCAAATACCTTGCATGGAATGCTCTATTAAGGTGACCAAAATGATGGGAGGTTGGTAAATCTCCTATAACTAATGGAATATTGTAATCCTTGAGGATTCACCTAAATGGATGTTCTAGAGGGTTTAGATAAGGATTTGACTATTGGTTTAAGTCTAATCTCTAGAATAAGGTGGAGATTAAGTTCATCTTCATCATTGAGGTTTGAATCATCTTTCAATTATGAATCACAAGGAAGTGAAAGTGCCCTTGTTTGTCAATTAGCGTGTTGTCCGATTCATATAGTCAAGTAAGCCCCATTGAAGATTTAAGATTGAAGACTCAACAAGTTGGAATGCTTAAGTGCAAAGCAAAGGTAATCTAAGCCTCACAAACCTATCCAAACCCTCTGCTAAAAACCCCAAAACATGGACCATACTTGACCAAAAACATCTAAGAATATCCCTTGGTAAGTATGTTAAAGGTTTAAGTTAGTAGCAAAAGGAGTAAAAGGAAAATCTGAAAATTTTGCTACTTTCAATGTCATCGAAGTGACAATGAATGACTTCAATGACATCAAATACAACTTGATGACATGAGAATGAGCCTTAAGAGTCCAGTTACCAAATTGAATTATTCTGAAAAATTTCGATGACATAAAGAAAGGTTCAATGACATCAAACCCACTTCGATGTCATCGCAAATGGCTCAAAACACTCCGGCGAGTTTTCAAGGTAAATCCAAATATCTTCAATGACATCGAAGCCCCTTCGATGACATCAAAAATTAAGTTTTGATGACATTAAAGCTAGCTTCAATGACATCATAAATGAGCTCAAAGTGTTCAGTGAACTTTCAAGTAAAATCTGTTTATCTTCGATGACATCAAGATTCAAATTTTGATAACATCGAAGATTGTTCGATGTCATCATAAATGGACCTAGTTAGTCCAGCAACCTCAGGTCATTTTTCACCAAAAAATCCCAATGGCATCGATTCATCCTTTAATGACATCAAAGGTCTCCTTCGATGACATCAAAGGACACTCGATGACATCGAGCAGAACTGTCCAACAACTATTTGAACATTTTATTGCATGGTTCGATGTAAGTGAAGAAGGTTTGATGACATTGAAGACCATTTGATGACATCATACCTGACAGTTTCTCTGCCCGTTTGCTGATCATTTGGATTTTTTTATATAAAGCCATTTGGGTTGCTTCCAGGTTTTTTGGTGAGAATAGAAGAGAGTTTTGAGAGAGTTATTGCAGCATTAAATACCCATCCTCTCAAACCCTCTTTCCTCATAGGAGTTCATCATTCAATTCATGGCTTAAAGGCAATCATGTGACATTCATTGCCTAGATTGAACTATGAACTTTGGCCTTCATTGATGATCCAACAACTTGCTTTAATGGCAGATCTTTAAGTTGGATACATTGACTACTTAGCTTTGGGAATCCCTTCTAGCTCATAAAGACCCATCCAACTAGATAGGATTTACCTAAAACCCTTGTCCTACCAACCTTGGTATCTACATTGGAGCATCTACAATCGGTTGGGTTCAAGGGAGCTAAAAACTCTTCACCAACTTGGAAGATCTTCATCATTTGTGTTGAATGGGGCTCACTCACTTTTAGGTAAGTACTCGAGTCCATCTTGTGTCTGAAAACCTTTCCTTGTATAGGATTGGGATTCAAAGTTTGTCATTCCTCAAAATTGCCAAGTCCTTTCGTAGGCCTCTGACAAGAGAGTACGAATAATGTCCTTGTGTAAGACTATTTTTTAGTTCTTATGTAGAACTTGTGTGTGCCTTGTATAGAAAACTTAGTAACCTTGTGTAGGTTGCGAATGTTTATAGTTAACCTCATTTAAAACCATTGGATAGTGAAATCCGGCACACTCTAGGAGAGAGTGGGTCAGCCGGGAGTGGAGTAGGCATATAGCCGAACCACTATATATCATCGTGTTGTGGTGAATGCCTTACTTCATATTTTGTGTTAATTGATTGTCATCCATGCTTTATCCAAATTCTACATAATACATGTTTGATAAAATGCCACTTCGATGTATGCCATTGTCCTAATTTTATTTGAGCTCTTATTTATATTTAATTATCTCTACTTAATTGTTTAGAAGTAAGTGTTTGTAAAAAGAGTGATTAAAATTTTGAAAAGTCCTATTCACCCCCTTCTAAGACAATTAGACATACTTTCAAGCTTCACTTGTAGCGGTTCACCCGTAATTTTAGGAAGATGACTTAAATCTCATCGATTTAGAAGCTTGGGATGTGAGATATGAGTGGGAAATCTTCGAATCTTCTATTACACCAAAAACCCATTAGTTTTTCCAAGAACTGAATGTCATTTTATAATAAACTAATTTGTAATGGCTAATTGACGGCTCTATCGATAGGATCGAAAGGCCCTTCGATGGGATCAAAGGTCATTCGATAGGATCAAACATTCCACCGATCCCATTAAGAAAATCTAAAATTATATCTGATGTTTTTTAGACTTATTCTTCAATTGGATCAAGTGGGCCTTCAATTCCATCGAGTCCCATCAACAGCATATCGATGGGATCAAGGACCACTCGAAAACTCTTATTTTGGGCATATGATTTCACAACAGCTTTGCACCTCTTCCTGCCTTAATTTATCATGTTCTAATTAGGCTCCTAAGGCTAAGGGATGATCAAATAAGGTTTACTTATTAAGCCATGATCAACTGGAGATTCAATGGTTGTTTTAGGTCAAGGGTTAGGGTCACCAAGGCATCTAATATGCTTATTGTTTGCTCCTTGATACTCCTTGTTCACTTGTGTCTTCGATCTTCAGCTTTCAAGGGCTTAACCGACTACATGACACACGGACTCACATAATTGACAAACAAGGTACACAAATCAGTGCACTAAAAAAGTCATTAGAAAATGTGATAATAGAGATATATTTAGCTGCCTCTATCTTTTCATATATAGCATTTCATCTTATACTATTGTCATTTCCCACTTATGTGTTTTCCATCTCGATGAGTAGTACTTCTCTCACTCTGTCATCTAACAAAGCTTGAATTAACGTTTGTCGAAAGTCCTTGGACATGTGTAAAGCATCATACATGCTTAACCAGGCAGGAATCATTTTCAAGTGACTAATATCATAAGTCACTCTCAAGGCTGATGGTATCTTAGTGTGTAATATTTCATCTGTCTTATTTCTTGCAACATATATGGGTTCATTTTCTTGGGAGCCTTCCGAAGTTCCTTCTTGTGATATTGTTGGGCCATGCTTTCTCTGAGAACTCGCAATTTTCTTTCCCGTGTGCAAAGTTACTACAGTCATTTCCTTAGCTCTTTTTACTGGAGAGTCAATCAACTCTTTTACTGACTTTATAGTTGTCATATTACAATCCTCATGGAATTGCCTTACCAACACCTAACAAATTCTGAAGAGTATCTGACAACTCAGTGTTCCTTGGGAATAACTTATGTTTGAGGATGATCACTTGGATACATCCTTTTACCACGGCTGCTTGTAATACATGCAGTGAGAAGTAACAGGAATGTACATTCCACTATCATCGAATAAAATTTAACACATCTTCTTCAAGATATTAGACAGTTCATTTCAATTGCATTCTCAAAAATCAAGTGTTATGTTTGTAAAATCATAGGACAAAGGCTTCCTTAATTTCCTCCCACGACTGAAAAGCTTCCCCGGCAAGGCTAAATACTAAGTCATTGTCCTCACTACAAGAAAAGCCGGCTTAGCCGACAATGTGCGCGGCAAGTTTATCGGCGCTAATTAAAATTAGGAGTCGATTAGTGATAGGGTATAAATACCGTACGGACTAAAAACCCAACCCTTTTTTCTCCCTTCCCGACGCGCTCTCTCTCTCTCTCCCCCTTTAGATGCAGCGACAGCCATCGCCATCTCCACCTCTACTAGCTTTCTCAATCGACCCTCTCTCTCTATTTCCCCTTTTCCCTATCTCAATCGACCATCTCTCTTCGTTTCCCCTTTCTCAATCGACCTCTACTCCTCTAGGGTTTCTCTCTCTCTCTCTCTTGCTCTCTTTCTCTCTCTCTCTTAGGGGTTTTTAATCTCATCTCTCTTTTAACATGTCTAAGGATGAGATACGAGGATCTCTGCAATCCGATGACATCAAGGAATCCTTAGCCACTTGCATCTCAAGCATTCAATGGATCTCTCCATAAAGCACGAATATCTCCCCGAAGATCTACAGGTCGTCTCTCTGTATATATCTGTCATCCATCTGTTAGATCAATTTTTTTTTTCCGGATTTTGTCTATGACTGTAGGTTATAAAACGAGGTGCAAATGATTGAATCTGTGAAGTTTTCATCAATCTATTTTAAAATTTTGGTTATGTTATGATTTGGCACCTTACATGCTCGATTAAATGCCAAACGGCCCAAACTTGCTGTATTGTCAAGAACTCTGCTGTATTCGTGCAATTGATTTGGGTTTCTTGTTTCCTGAGGAAAAGATTTTAGCACTGAAATTCGCTCCTATGTGATCCATTCACTGAAGATGGGGTTAAATGATTTGTTTGCTAAATCTCAGTGTCCACTTCCCATTTCAACTTTCTTAAAGAGATTTGTATGGTTTTCTTACCTGAATGTGTATGGCAGGTAAGAAATATAAGGAACAATAGCTTATTCGGGTGCTTTATCGTCCTTTGGTAAGTCCTCCAATGCTTTTTTCCCCTTGGGCTTTTTTATGCAACATGGAACCATGTATCGCTTTTTTTTATTATTATTATATAATTTTGTGCATAATGTGCTTATATATGTCTAAGTGTTGTTCCATCATCCATTATGAGGGTATCTTGGTAATTGTGTGTGTGCATTGGTTTTGATGTCTCCAACCTGTCCCCTTTTTTCTTAGTTTCCCAATTGTCAACTTGGTTATTCCACATCAACTCTGGCAAACTGTATGTTGACGATGTTGGGATAAGATGGAGTAAGTGGATGGGAGAATGTATGTGTTCTGCATATCTTTTTGTGCTAGTAAACAGATCTCCAAAATTTTTTAGGGGACACGAGACTTGTGTTGGGGAGATCTTTTATCTCCTTTCTTGTTTGCATTGGTGGTAGAGGCTTTGAGTTGAATTGTGGAAAGAGCAAGGAGGTTGGGCTGCCCTTAGAAAAGTGATCAGATTAAGCAACTTTTCAAATTTGGCTGCCGCCTTTGTTAATAAAATGTTCCAATGTTCAAAAAGAAAAGAAAAGAAAAGAAAAGAAAAGAAAAGAAAAAAAAAGCAACTTTTCAAAAGCCAAAAGCTCACCTTATGTCTTTTCAGGAGACAGAAATTCAGGCTATGGGTATTCAGATCACCACCAGCCAGCTTGATGAGCTTCTTCTTGAGAGGCTTCTTCTTGCAATGACTCGCCAACCACCCTGATTATGCCTCTGTAGGTGTTGCATTTCGCATTTAATATCTTTTTTACTACATGTGTTTTTAGTCTGTTCTTATTTGCTTTCTGTGTTGATCTAGCTTGCTGTAAGGATTGCTGTTTCAAATCTGCATAAGAACACAAAGAAGTCGTTTTCAGAGATGCAAGTGTTTGTTGTTTTTTCCCTCTTTTATTTTCTTGAATCTTTTGAAAATTTGGTTTCCTTTGATTGGTTGGTGCGGGATTCGAGATATGTATAACCATTTCACCTTTGAGAGATCAAATGACGGCTCCTTTGGTTCTTGATGATGTTTATGAGATAATCATGAAGGTGAAATGTTGCTTATTAGTGTAAAATATCCAATTTGCTCTTCTTCCATTCTTTGTTAATTTTCATGTTGATTGTTCGCTACTTGTAAATATCAACCTTCGACTCTTGAATTACAAAGCGGGAGAAGGAATGAGTTGATAATGGCAGAATCTTGCACATAGTTTATAGTCAGTCGGTTCTTTGGGCTGTCATGAGCTGATATAATGACCATCACAGCCATTGCATTAGTCAAGCTATTATATATTTGATATAATTAAATATATAATGGGTGGTATGAAGTGAGATACATGGCGGTGTAATGGATGTTGAGCCCTTTATCAACTGAATGCTTTTGAAAGGAAAATGAGTGTTCTTGACATTTAAATATATTTTGAATTTACTATATGCATGAAGAAAATAATTTTTAAACATGTTTGATATACTGTAAAAATAATATTTGTACTTTAACTACGCATAATTAATTAAATATTTAGAGAAATAACACCCATAACAAACCAAATTAATTGACATTTTAACACACCGTGTTATGTCCCAGGAATGAGTCTTGACCTCAGTGAGGCAGTGGCCCTGAAACCTTCAGGAAAGAGGAACATTGCAAGCGTTCTTTACTTCTCAAAAAAGAAAGGAATAATAGGAATAAAAAGATGTTATTGGCCATAATAATTTGTTTTACTTGTGGCTGCTATTGCAACCTTCTGATGGGGTTGCATCAGTACCATTATAATGTTGTTATAATAGGTCTTACAAACACTGTTCCAGAAACCATTATTTGAATTAATAGAGAATTAGCAATAGAATTATGGATTTCATTCGAATTTAGCCTCATGCAAAGGAATCATCTGATCTTTCTTGCTTTTCTATTTTTTTACATCAAGGCATCCCTGTACAAGTGGCACACACAGTATCCAGACAGTTCATTTGGTGGGCCATACTACAGATTGGCATGTGGTTGGATGATCCCAACCACTGACTGAACTCCTTAAATGTGGACTTGGCTCTTTGTCTGTGCCCTACTTTTAATTCTCAAAAGTCGTGCACTTGGTTAGTGATTGGGTTGTTTTACCGGCATGTTTCTTGGGACACAACCAATTCACGGTAGTCTATCAGATTTGTTATCTAGATCTCATGCATATGGGTGAACAATGGATTCTTTCCTTTCTATGATACTTATTTAGAGATGATCAGTGAGCTACTTCAATTATTGCCAACGTGGGGAGTTCTTAGAGTTCTCTATTGATTTCACTTGTTTCAGAATGCCTCCCCTCTGGGACAAAGTGAGATAATCTATGACAGAGACTTTGACTATGATTACTTTGGTTTCAAAACCCTCGAGAGATCCTACCTATTGAAGGTTTCAGGAAAGGTTGTAGAGAGGCCACAACATATGTTGATGAGGGTTGCTGTTGGAATTCACAAGGAGGATATTGACTCTGTTCTTAAAACATACCATTTGATGTCACAACGCTGGTTCACCCATGCTTCCCCTACTCTTTTCAATGCAGGAACACCAAGGCCACAGGTACCAGTCACTAAATCCGTTTGAATTTTATATTTTGTATTTATTTTCTTTTATTTGTTTACATTTCTTTTTTGTTTCACATGGTTTGCCAGTTGAGTAGTTGCTTCCTTGTGTGCATGAAAGAAGATAGCATTGAGGGGATATATGATACTCTGAAGGAATGTGCTGTTTGTTATTAGCAAATCAGCGGGAGGGATAGGCCTGTCTATTCATAACATCCGTGCAACAAGCAGTTATATTGGTGGCACAAATGGGACTTCAAATGGCATTGTTCCAATGCTGCGGGTATTCAATGATACTGCTCGTTATGTTGATCAAGGGGGAGGCAAGAGGAAGGGTAATTTGTTTTTTCCACTATTTTCTGTTTTGACATGCTTTTTTTTTCCCCTCTAAATTATTCGCTTTTATTTCTTTGATAGAGTTGAAGTTGTTTCCTTGTTGAAATTCTGTTTCTTATGCTTATAGGAGTGTTTGCTATGTATTTGGAGCCATGGCATGCTGATATCTTTGAGTTCCTAGATCTCAGGAAAAATCATGGGAAGGTATGGGCGATGTCTTCGTAAGGTCAAATGTTATCAAAGTGGTTCTTGTTTACTTTTTTCACAACAAACCAGATATGTTTTTGTAGTGTAATTTGATGAATCGCCTTTCCTTCTTTTTCTTTTTCCTTTTTGTGGAGGAATGTTGCCATGTTTTCCTTTCTCATCTTCCAGCCCTAAGTTTCATTAAGACTAGGCTACGCATCGGCTATATTCTGATGCAATGTGAACTCCATTGCTGGTCTTTGGGATTTGGCATGCTGGTTTCAAGATGTTAGATGTGTTTCATCTCTATGCAGCCTCTTTGGTGCCTATAACTTATTTTTTTTCCTTTTTAAAGGCCCAGCTCCAAATGATTGGACATGCTCATGGTTTTGGAAAACCACAACATTATTTATGTAATTTTGATATCTAATGGAGAATGGACAGACTTGCTAACACATTTTTCCACAAAGGATCTTGGCTTTGAATGCAAACACCTACTTGACATGCACTTGGTTGAAATATGTATATGCCACTTTTTTGTAATTCATTAAGCTTGCATTTGGCTCATGGCCATTTAAGGGGCATATAGATAATTTGTTATTTTGGAATTTCCACTCTGTAGAATTTCCAAATTTTATGAGATGGGGCTCTTTTGTGTTTCATCAGGAAGAGAGTTCTCTTCCTAATATGCATGAATACAAAAAAAATTTTTTGAAAGATGATACTTTTTTAGGCCAAAATTGAAAAGAAAAGGGAAGAACAAAAATAACAAGCCAAATTTAAAAAAAAAAAAAAAAACAAAATGTCAAGACCATCTAAATAGCAAACACAAAGAGACCCACATCAGAAATCTCCACGAAAGGAGTGATTCGAAGGTGTAGTCTGGCCCATCATCATCCTAGCCTTCTCCCAACTATTTGGATTCGTCTAATAGTCTGGCTGTTGCTCAGGAGTAAGAACAATGTCCAAAAGATCTAAGAATTAGACTAGAGGGCTTTTATGGAAGTATTGAATCATCATCATACTGGAAATGCTGGATCTGTCATCCATGCTCTAAAGGGCTCAGAACTGCCTGGCCCATCATCACACAGTCTCGCCGACGTCAGTGTTTCCCAGTCTCACCGAATCCACTCTCATGAATTGTCCGGCTCTTTTGTCATTTGGTCCACCTACCATGATTACTCGACCGAGACACATGCATACGTCTGCGTGCGGATGCAGAGGAATTGCAGGATAATCCCCGGTTTTCAGTTAGACGGGGCCCAGGTTTTAGGAATCTAGATCGTTAATCAGTTGAATGTCCACGTGGATTGCCATGCTCCAAAAATCTCTTATATTTGTAGAACCTATCTATCAACATTGGGGCTTTTCTTACTCAAATGAATGTGAACCATTGATGTATTTCTCTTCTTAGCCATAGTGTTTAATGGTTAGTCACTGCTGTTTCCCATGGTGTGGTCCACCTGATATTTGGATCTGTAGAATTTTTGGGGACAAGAACTAAAACGAGCTGATTAAATGGATGTACAACGTGGATATAATAAAAATATATCAAAGTGGGCTCCACAGTCAAGGATCCACCGAAGCTGTGCCATTGCTGGTTGAGGCCGGGGCTGCACGAAATCGGATTGCGTACTGAGTTACTCAGTACGCTTTCATCGTACTGAGTAAACTCAGTTGGGCCACTGTGAATGTATGTGGTTTATCCACACCGTCCATCCAGTTTTCCCGCTGATTTTAGGGGTTGATCCAAAATTTTAAGTAAATCTAAAGCTAGAGAGGACCATAGCATAGGAAACAGTGTAGAATAATGATTTCCACCGTTGAAACCTTCCTAGGATCCACGGTGATGTTTATTTGTCATCTTACCTGTTAAGATCACAAAGAAATGGATGAAGAGAAAACACAAACATCAGCTTGATCCAAAACTTCTGTGGCCTCCATGAATTTTTCAATGGTAGAGGTTCAATCACACTACTTCTCGTGGTGTGGTCCAGTTGAGGTTTGGATATTTCTTACATAGTAGGTTCAAGACTTAAAATTATCTGTTAAAATGTATTAATGGAATGGATAAAATAAATAAATATCAGATTCTTATCTACTTAGGCATCAGTTGATATGAATTGCCTGACTCCTAACTTAAACCACAATCTAGCCAGACCCGTTAAAGACCCGCCAAACTATTCTACTAAGTATCTTTTGTTAGAATCATGATGAATGTTATATCTAATGTACTGTAGCATGTGTTCTATAGGAGAATCTGCTCTGGAGAGTAGAATAACATCAGCCTATGGCATATTTTTAGCCCTATGATGCACAAGTAGGCTGCGAGCCTCAACCCCCAAAACTGTTTCTACTCTTTTCTGACGATGATCGTTAATGACCTTTGATACTGTCATACTTTGTACCATGATTTCTTCTAGAGGATCTTTCATCGATCTTTATTTTTCTAAATCCTCCTCTCTTCCCTTACGGGCTACCATTGAATTTTCTTTCGGCTTCATACTCCCTCTCTTAACCTCCGAATCAAGTACTTCTTGAAGGAGAGACAAAAGTGACATGCTAAATATGTTCCACACAAACAATGTGTTCATTATAGCCTTCTTACCTCACTCATTGTCCTCTTTTATTACAATTTTACCTCTGTTAACCATCTCCTGGAGTATGTTCTTAATAGTATAACAGTTTTTGCTCGAATGGTCGAGCATACGATGATAATGACAATAATGCTTTTATTTTGTTTTCCCAAACTCTTCGGGACATTTTAGTTGAGGTAGCTCAATCGTCCCTACAGCTAGCAACTAGTTCATCATGGGGAAAAGGTCTTCTCTTACTAATTATTGAGTGTGAAATATTGTATATTTCCCCTTATTATTCATTGGTTTTATAAGCACAGATGTGTTTAATTGATCTAATTACACATGTTATGCTATAAAAGGTGATTTGGAGAGCTAAGATGAAAAAAATTATTAAAGAGAAGATTTAATGCACAAAGAATGATCGAGTAAAGATTTAGAGATTTGAAGGTGATTAATGAAGAATTTAAGTACCAAAGGTCTAAGAAAACCAAATGCAAAAGAGAGAGATAAAAGGTTGGCAAAATCATAAAGTACATTAACAAAAATAACAGACTGTTCGATCCAACCTAAGGTTGGTTTGATCTGACCAAATGTGCACAAAACGGTCCAGTAAAAAACTATCATTTTTGGAGGAAAGTTGGCTCAACATTTAGGTGCAACCAAAGCCATGTTCGATGCCACCGAAGGGAAGGTCGGTGCAACCAGAGTGAGACAGAGACTTCAGATTTATTTTGGTGAAATTCGACTACAATCGAAAGAAGGTTCGGTGCCACCGAAGGTATGTTTTGCTATGACTGAAGGCTATCATCGGTGCAGCCAAAGCGTAACATAAGTGCATAAAATTGAAGTTGGTTCCAAGTCGGTGCAATTTTTTTCTAGATAAATGGGTGAATCTAGCCTTCCTAAACATGAATTAGGGTATAAGAGAAAGAGCAATGAGTTGAGGAGCTTCTACGGATTCCTCCTTCTCTAATCCTTCAATTTTTCTTCATTTTTTTATGTTTTCTTTTGAGTTTAGTTCAATCATGTCTATGGTTGGCTAAATCTCTTAGCTAAGGCTAAGAGGTGAAGCTTGTAGTTATTGTTAATATCTTAGTTTACTTTAATTCAAGTTATTAGTTTGAATGTTGAATAATTCATTGATATTTGGTTTGAATAAAGATTTAATTTTAATTCACTTTGATCCATTGTCGACTTTGGGTACATTAGATGCCTAGGAAAGCTAAGAGTGATTACTTATATATTTTGCAAGGGATTAATCTATAAAATTGATTAATTTATCGTAGACTAAGGGCATGATGGATACTTTGAATTCCTTGCGATTAATACTTTGATACTTTATGTGGGAACCAAATCAATCGAAGTTCAAATCTATTTTGATTTATGAATGATGGTTTAACGGCTCTATTATTTGGCTAAATAGGATAGGACTTCGATTCCAGTTGAGTAATCTAATTGAATGAAGTGAATTAAAGATTAAGAATGGCTATAAGTGAGCCCTTGGCTCTCTAGTGCTTTATCTTTACTGATTTTCCTCTTTACTTCACTTAATTAAATCATCACTTCTTAAATCAAAATTCCATAAGATAGTGTTAGTGTTAGTTCTAGTTATGAGGTGTTCTAGAAATCACACAATCATAAGTCAATATGGGTATGACCTTGGTCTAATCGAGTTATTACTACATCACAGCCCTACACTGGGGGTTTTTTTCGATCAAGTTTTATAGCGCCATTATCGGGGACTTGAGTTGCTTCTTTCTAAAATACCTTAGTACTAAAATTGGTGTAGGATTATGATTAGTTTTCACTGCATTTCTAGAGTGGGTTTTTATGATATTTTTATATACTAACATTGCTTGCATTTCTTTTATTTTGTAGAATCTAACCTAGAATCTCCAATCAGGTAATATCCTTCCAACCATCTTACTTTTAGTTATTTTAGATTTCTTATTTTATTGTAGTTTTCATTTTCGTAGAAGTAGGTTTTAGAATTAGGGTTGAGAGTGGTTCATACCCAAGTGGGTTCGTGATAACGGTTCGTCTCTTAAGCGAAGGAGGATTAGTTAAAGGATTGCCTATCCATCACCGGATTAAACAACACCTAAGATCCTCTGACTTGGCCAAGAATATGGCTGAGAATCAACATCAACATCGTGTCGTTGAGCAACAAGATGAAAACAAAGTGCAAAACATCCCACCAGCTAGAACTCTACTGACTATTTGCAACTAACTAGGATGAGCACGCCTTCCTGCATGATCTTTCCACATAATGATGAAAACGTGGATTTCAAACTGAGAGTGATCCAACTACTTCTGAAATTTCATAGACTAGATTCTGAGAGTCCATACCTACATCTCTAAGAGTTTGATGAGATTGTGGTAACCTTACACTTTAATAATGTGTTAGATGACACAATTAGACTAAAATTGTCCCCTTTCTCATTGAAGGAGAATACCAAGTCTTGGCTTCACTCCTTAAGACCAAGATCGATTAGGACATGGGTTGAGATGACCTGAGAGTTCCTTAAAAAGTTTTTCCCAGTTGATAAGACCAATACCCTTAGAAGGGCCATTATGAACTTTTCGTAGAAAGAGGAAGAAACCTTCTTCCAATGCTGGGAGAGGTTTAAGGATCTTCTAAGTGCATGCTCACATTACGACTACTAAGTTTGGTGGGTCATAAGCTTTTCTATGATGGACTGACTTTGCCTATGCATCAATTCATGGAGATGAAGTGCAATGGGAAATTCATGAAAAAAGATCTTGATGATGTGTGGGACTATCTTGACATGTTAGATGAAAATGCTCAATGATGGGATACTTAAGACAAGCCAACCAATCCCAAGTTGACTCAATCCAAATAGAATAGAGGAATATACGTCTTAAGGGATGAAGATGACATCAACACTAGGGTGGCTAACCTTACGAGAAAGGTCGAGGCCATGGAATTGAAGAAAGTAGAAACGGTCAAACCCGATGAGACTGTTGAAACTGTTTGTGGTATTTGCGCAAGTAACATACACTTGATGCAGGAATGTCCTACAATTCTTGCGTTCCAAGAATTGTTATATGAGCAATCCAATGCCTTAAACAATTATCAAAGGTCATTCAGTGCTCCCATATCAAACACGTACAATTCTAGTTAGCAGAACCACCCGAACCTCAGTTGGAGGAATAGACCATCGGCTAATGCAAATAAAAATCCTCAAGGGTATCTTCCTTTGATCCTCATTCCATTATTAACTTAGAAAAGAACCCAAAAGTATCTTGTTCAAAAATTCATGCACAATCAAGAGTAGTTCAATTAGAATACTTTCTAAGCATTACAAGATATTAAAACAACTTTGGAAGTGTTCGCATTGCCGATTCAAAGATTGGAGTCACAATTTACTATTAGGGAGAAGGGGACTCTTTCAGCCCAACCTCTACCTAACCTAAAACCGCAATGTAAGATAACTGACCCTAGCTACTTGACTCAGCATGTTGAGTAAGCAAAGTCTATCACCACTCTTAGAAGTGGAAAAACGATTAACAAAAATATCCCGACAAGGGCTAAGAAGCCTAAGGACTCGGAAGAATCTAAGAGAGATGATGAGCCTAGTGACACTATACATGGGAAAGAACCGAAAAATGAATACATATCAATTTCTCCATTCCCACAAAGGTTGATCTCACCAAAACCTTTACCCAACACTCAGGATATCTTAGAAGTTCTAAAACAGGTGAAAATCAACATTCCTTTGTTGAATGCCATAAAACAAATTCCTTCGTATGCTAAATTCATGAAAGATCTATGTATGGCCAAGAGATGGCACAATGTCCAAAAAAAATATTTTTGACAGAAAAAGTGAGTGCCATCATCAAACAAGATGTGCCCAAAAAATACAAAGATTCAGGTAGCCCAACCATCTCAAGCTTGTTTGGGGGACCCAAATAGTCATAAATGGTATTGCGAAATCATAGAGAAATTCCCCATAGTTGTTATCAAGTGCATCAAGTTTTCTTCTTGTGAACCATCTCCATTGAACTTCTGAAAGTCCAGATATTTAAAATTGGTGAGAAACGGTATCTCCTCAATTTCATGAGAATATGGCATTTGAAACTGAAATCTTCCGTTCTGCTCTCGTTCCCTTTCTAGGTGAACAGCTTTAGCGATAACTTGTTGAACTTCTTCCTGAGTTACGGTGTGAACGATGGTGAGTACGAACCTGTGAGATCCAACTCTTTATGACTGTAACCCTTCCACCTATTGTCCATTGTCATTTATAGCAACCACCATTAGAGGTATAATAGCTTGAGTCGCCTTGCACGCTAGTGCCACTAATGCTTCTTTAAGTTTTACGCACTCTTCCATCAAGAGAGCCTGTGTGAAGGCCATTTCAGCTAGATGTTCATCTGTTGAAGACAGATGAGCATGAGTAGTGGCTACCATAAAGACGGTAGCCTTCCTACTCCTTGATTGTCCTAACATGGAGAGAGAGAGAGGATGAATACACCATCATTGCTGACATTAAGGATAATGAACCATTGCTCGACCCAAACTAGCGCTTCGTTGTCTCGAGGAACCAAATGACTCAGAACAGAACATTTTCAATGTAGGAACTCATATTGATTCCATTGATATGGGTATCATGAGTGAAGGATCGCTTATCAGAACAACTTTCCCTTTCTCCTTTTGGACTCTCGGTGACACTGTGATCATGTATTTGCATCGTTGTTAGTTATGCGGGAAAATCTTATGGGGTGAAGAGAGTTTTAGTCCTTCTTGGGTAGAGTGAGGGTGGAGCTAAGGAAAGATTGAGCCTTGCAATATTCTGTATAATCAGCCCTCTCATTACCCTCAATGGGACCTAGCTTTTTACATGAGGAGATCGGGCCTTTCTTTTTCTAGACATTACCACTGTCCGTTCCTCATTGTGAAATTGCAGTGGAACCGCTAGTACTGAAGTGTGAAGTATGACTAAGTGTCCTAGAGGGGGGTGAATAGGACTTTTTCAAATTTTGTTATCTTTTAATAAATTCATGTGCCTAACTTTTAAAATAAGGAAGTAAGGAAAAGTACCTCTATGACTTCCAAGCCAATAGAGGGTCAAATTCACATAGGCTTATACAAGATTCATATGTAGAATCAAAGCCTAAAAGGATAGTGTGTATTGTGTGTGGGATGTGACTTCTATCAATACTTATACATTAACTAAATCATGCATCATTGTGAACATATGATGAACATAAGCATAATTAGATAAATATACTCAAAACAATCCCAAACACAATCATGTATAGTGGTTCGACTACTTGCCTACTCCACTCCTTGTGGACGCACTCTCTTCTAGAGTGTACCAAATTTCAATATCCAATGGTTTTAAATCAGGTTAACCATGAACCTTTACAACCTACGCAAGGTTAAGCTAGGACACCTACACAAGGTTCCTAGATGCCTACACAAGGCAACACATCTTACTTAAGGACATAACACTAGGAGCCTACACAAGGCAACCCAAACCTATACAAGGCACAGCCTATGTAAAGCTACATGTCCTACACAATGACACAACGTATTCTCCCGTCGGAGGCCTATAACTTAGGACTTGACGAGTTTAACACTCAAACTCTGAATCTCAATCCTATATAAGGAAAGGACTTCAGACACATTAGACTCTAAATACTTACAAAGTAAGTTGGTAAGTCTCGTTCTCGCGCAATGTGAAGATCTTCGATGATAACAAAGAATCTTAAGCTCCTTTGAACCGCAACTTGCTAATGATGCTTTCACGAAGGCTCTGAGGTTATGAGGTTTAGGGGTTTTTTATATTCTCTATTTAAATGATAATATTTAAATCAATAGAGAAGGTTCCTATGAGCTAGGCATTCAGGAGTTCCAAGGATATTATGATTAGTTGGAAACTTCATGAATAGTAGATACATTATTCAATCCAAGCATATAAGATAAGAGTTTATGCTTAAGTAAAGGATTGAATGATGAACTCTAATGGGAAAGAGAGAGAGAGAGAGAGAGAGAGAGAGAGAGAGTAAGAGGGTGGGTGGATCTTGGAATAACAGCCTCAAAATCTTTTGGATTCTAGCTCAATTTACCAAGAGAAACACTAGTGTATTTATAGAGTAAAAATCCCAATGGTAGAAGAACAGGCAGAATTTTATAATCATCGATGCCATCAAAGGGTGTTCCATGTTATCGAAGCACCTTCGATTTCATCGACTCTCTACTCAATATATTCTTTTGAGAGTAGAATAGATTATGTCTATTTTTAATCAAGTATCTTTCGATTAGATTGATGTGAACTTCGATTCATTGAGGCACACTCGATTCCAATGAGATTTCTCTTTGAAATAACACAGGTTGTTGGATAGTTTTGTCACATGTTCGATTCAATCGAATATCCTTTCGATCTATCGAAATTTGAATTTTGATAATATCGAATGGCTTTCGATGACCTCAAAGAAAATAGATTTTCTTTGAAAAACTTACTGGACAAAACTGGGTAAGTTCTGATTCCATCGAATAGACTTCAACGCTATCGTGTAACACCCTGAATTTTTATAATTTTGAATTACCAAAAATCCTTTTTTAAAAAATTATATAACTAGCCACGTCATCACTTACTGACCCTTGACGCTCAAGGTGAGCTTATACGTGGATGATACCGATAAAGAACCGTACAAATAAGATTGACCAATCGTAGAAAACCAATGAATCCAACCGATCACTTAAACATCGAGTTTAGCCTTATGATTTGTTCACATAGGACCCAAATCTAATTAACCTGCCACTGACTAATCAAACAACTGTAACTAAATTAGAGATCTACCTGAACCGGAGCCAACTATGAATCGGACCTTAATTAATAAACCAAACAACCCGGTTACTCTTTTAGCCTAAAACCGACGGTTTAGAGTGATCATGACTAAATCATCATTTTCGCTAATTTCGAATAGGCCATACTGTGAACTTAGTTAATCCATACCTCAACAACTGTGCCCAAGAAATCTCCTTACCCAATTTACTCTAGAAATGCCTCGATTACCCGAACCAGCTCTAGACCGCTCGTTAGTGAGCCGCTAGTTCTGAAATTATAGAGTAATGTCCATCTCACTGAGCTTGTGGTTCATCGCGGGAAATGGACTCAAAAGATGTCTAGAAATAGACGATTTGTGTCGTCAAGTCAGCACTTGTAAAATGCAATTGTCCTAAGTATTAGCCAAAAATCTGAATTTTAAAACAAATGGCCCCGCACTTAGGACAATAAATTAAGATAACTTAGAAAATATTCAAAGAAGTTTCAATACCATTTGGCGTCAAATAAACACCAAAATGGTGACTCTCAATGCGAACATCCTCCCCTTCATCTCTAGGATAAAATGCCCTATCACCTAGACACTAATTAGTATTGTTTCGTATTGGCAATCAAAAAACTATGATACAACACATATGTTCAAGCTACAATCGATGGCGACCACTTCAAGCAAAATAATTTTCTATTTTACTTCAACTAGATTCATGGTGGAGTATGCTCGTAATCAATCTCTAGGTTTGAAGAACCAACCAATCCCAAGAATGACATTATCAATCAGAAATAACATTTCTTGAGCTATTGTGGGAGTGATATTTGTATCACTACTCGCACGAGATGGAGGAGATGAATGGATAGTTGTTTCCAGTCGAAGGTCGAAGACTCAATCTCGTGCAGCACTAGATTGACTTCGCCACTGATGATTAGAGGTCCAGTGATGAGAAACGCAGCCAAAAAGAATCTTGTGCTTGCTCCTCCAGCACTTTACCCCAGGAGATCCCCCTGTTCCCTAACGTCACAAAATTTCTCAGCCTTACCCGTCGTAAAGGTCCGATGGACAAGAAAAGAAAAGGATAAATCATTCGCAGAAGACTCGTGATCCTTTATATCTCTGCAAGTGACACCTCTACAAGTTATATTGTAATCAGTTGAATCCTGCAGAAATACAAGGGAACTTAACAAGGCTCCAGTCTCATCAAGCCCTATCACTCCAATGCGCTCATATCCAACACCAACAACAGCTTCGCCAAGAAGTGAAGAAGCCATTGTATATATGACAGGAACAAGTCAGGGTCCATTACTGAATGTTGATGAGCATATTGCAAAAATGGCACAAACTCAAAGAACTTTAAAGGAAGAATGATGGAGTGTTCAAAAAGCCTTGGCCACTCTCCCTCACAACGTAGCTCAAGTCGTGGCCCCATCAATGATGGCTGCCACAAATGGACACGAACAATGGCCCGAAGGTTCGCAATTTCCAAGAGTGGGATCACATGGCTCTGCTCCTGCTATGAGATCGATAACCCAAGAGGAAATGAGACAAGTGGTTACAGAGATAGTCAGAGAACTAGAGCATACGGGAGATTCCATTATAGAACGTCATATCTGAGAGAAGTTGAGGATATACCATTTCCAGCTAATTTCAAACATCCTGACTTCCAAAAATTTAATAGGGATGGATCTCCGGAAGAACACCTCATGCACTTTATTACCACAATGAGTAATTTCTCTACCATCTCACAATACTGCTTACGATTGTTTAGCTCCTCTTTAACAGGAAAAAGCATTCCGATGGTATTCCAATTTGGCACTGGAGTCAATATGAACTTAGGAACAGATGCAAGACACTTTTATGTCAAACTTCTTCTCATCAGATCGTGATGTTAGTATTACAGAACTAGCTTCTATACGATAGAGAGAAAATGAACCCGTGGAGAAATTTATCGATAGGTGGAAAACTTAGGAACAGATGCAAGACACTTTTATGTCGAACTTCTTCTCGTCAGATCGTGATATTAGTATTACAGAACTAGCTTATATACGATAGAGAGAAAATGAACCCGTGGAGAAATTTATCGATAGGTGGAAAACTTTAGGAGCTTCATGTAAACAATTGCTCGAAGAAAAAGAACAAGTAAAGATGTGCCTAAATTCCATGAAAACGGAAATTGCATTCAGACTCATAAGTACCAACATAGAGACATTTCGATACCTAGATACAAAGGCACACTCATTGGAGCTAATGGCCAGGAAAATGCCAGCATTTCAAAACAGAACAGAAAGAACAGGGCCAAACAAGTTAATGGTAAATGTTATTAATCGAGAGAAGAAAAGAGACACCTTTCACAATAAACAAGAAACGAGAAGAAGAGAAGACTCAGATTGTTGCAATGGCCGTGTAAATGATAAATGACCTCGATTATATGATTCTCACAAAGGATATATCTTCGAAAAGGAATATGTTTTGCCGATGATGGAACAACTACTAACTATTGGGACTATCAAGTTACCTTAGCCCAAATATCCAGAGGAAGTTAAGATGACAAAAGAAAAGAATTATTGTCGTTACCATCGTTTCCTAGGGCATCCTACAGAAGAGTGTTTCACATTGAAAGATATATTACAGAGATTGATAAAGCAGGGTGAGATAGTAATAAAAAAGGATGAAAAGTAAGATAGAAAAGTAACTATAAACATAACGTCTGTAAGGGATCCATCAAAAACATGGAAAGACAAAGGGAAAGTTGTTATGATAAGAAAACCATCATTTATTATATCTCCTACAACAAGTTCAATTAAAAATATTCATTAGTATTATTCAAAGTTTCCTAGGTCATCTTCTGAAGAAATCAGTTCAGACATCTTAGCTTCTATTTGCCAAAAACAAGACGAACCAGTTCAAGAATTCATTAATCGATGGAGAATACTTGGGGCATCACGCCCACGACTTATGGAAGAAGAACAACAACTCAAGCTATGTATAAAAGGAATAAAACTAGAAATTGCATTAGGTCTTATTGGTGCAAATATACAGACCTTTCAAGATCTAATCGTAAAAGATTACAATCTAGAAATGCTTAGTGCAAATATGTTCAATTTTTATATGAATCGGTCGTTTCAGGATTCTAAAAGGATTTCGACTGATGATGTTAAGGAAGAAAGAGAAATAAAGAACTATCAAGTTGAACAAAGAAACTATAATGAAAGCAATATGATCAGTTCTACAGCAGAGAAAGTAAAGAAAAGATTCGGTCAATTCAAGAATTATGAAAAGTATACATTTGAAGAAGATGATATACTTCCCATGATGAATCAGTTATTGGCTATAGGGAAAATCAAACTACCATGGCCAAAGCATCCAATGGAAATGAAGAGAATAAAAGAATATGATTATTGCTATTATCATCATTTTCTTGAACATCAAATGAAGAATTGCTTTGTCTTGAAGAAAGTCTTACAGGAAATGATGGACAATGGTGAAATAGTCATAAGGAAAACGTATGATATAAGGGAGAAAGTAATGATACACAATCCCGATTGAAGATAGTCATGATTATTTGAAAGAAAGTCGTATTCTAATATAGACACATCTCTTCATATTTCTGTTATTAGAATGTGGAGTTACAAGTATGCATGATAATGCTCGCTTCATTAAAATATATCATCCCTGAAGATTGCTGCAATTTTGATTACGAAAATTATCAGCATAATACTTCCCAATCAAAAGGGGGCAAGACAATCAGAATGATGAAAAAGCCTCAAAAAGCAATGTCATGTATTCTTCTCCATATATGACTAAAAGGCAGATTCTCAAGCATATCATGCGTATCAAATCTATCACCGATTATTGTCAAACACCCATGATGATCGCCAAAATTAATACTATCGCCGATTATCGCCAAGCACCAATATTATCATCAAATTAATATTATCGTCATCGCTAATCGTTGTTGATCACGATTATAAAAGTCATTATCATCGAATTGATATTATTACCAAGTTGATACACTATTTTAAACAAAAATATTATTAACAATATTATTATCAGCAATGGTAATATATCATTTACTGATTTATCATCTACGACAGCGGAGTGCTACGCATAAGTCCTACAATAGCAATGGTACTACCACAATCGGTGATATATTAGATATTGTAAGTGCGATAGTGTATAAAGCACACCTTGTTTGTCAAATTTTGGTTAGACAAAACAACTTATGAAGTAGACTTCAAATATGGATTAAGATGAAAAGTTCAAGTTCTACTATAGTTCAAGTCAAGTCAAGATCAAGATGGAAAGTTTGAGTTCTACTTAGATCAAGATGGAAAGGTCAAGCTAAGTTCAAGTTCTACTACAAATGTAGTAGAAGATCAAGCTCCATCTACAAACTCAAGCTCTATTTGAAGAACCAAGTAGAAGAACAAGTTTCATGAGGTTCAAGCATCCAATCTACTACAAAGTTCAGTCATTTCAGGTATAATAAACCCTAGAAAGACCTTAGGTTTAGGAACTTTCAAAATCTATTTTAAGTAGGTTTTTATGCTTATAATTGGCTAAGGTTCGACTAATCTAAGTTATGGCTCGACTAGTCTAAGAAATTTTCGACTAATCCTAGTTCTAATCGAAGAAAAACAAAAATTTTGTTACACCTTCAACCAGTCGAGGAAGCTGTTCGACCAGTCAAAGGTGAGCCTTCGACCAGTCGAGGGTTGCTCGACTCGAAGTCTAGTGATTGAATCAATTCAAATTTATGGAACCCTTGACCAGTCGAAGACCTTTCTCGACCAGTCGAACAGGGCCCTCGACCAGTCAAGAAGTGCCTTTGACCAATCAAAGATTTGTTTTATCTTATCACGCTCAAATTTAAAAATTTGTTGGAATGGATTTTAATTCTTAGATGAGTCAAAGTAACAATCTTTTTGCCTTTAAATTCAAGTACATCAAATCCTTCATTAAGAGAGAGAGAGAGAGAAGTCCTTGTTATGCTCAAGCTATTGCACAGCATTTATTAAATATTTTTAATAGTTTTTTGTTTAAATTCCTTGATCTCTTAATTTGTCAATTCCATTTTATAAAGAGAGTAAATACTCTTCTTTTGAGATCTTGAAGGAATTCAAACAAATAACCATTAGTTTGAATCTATTTAAAATCAATCTAGAACCTTGAACCCTTATCTATATGACTGAACATTGAATGATCTACATTCAAGTGAAGTGTTTCTACGGCTACATTCACAGATTCGTCTTAAAAGGCGAGATAAGTATATTTTCTTTTGTAATTTTATTTAATTGAGATAGCTAAAAAATCTCATTTGTTGGTTTTCCTGAGATAGACAGTGAGGGGTTTTTTGTTTGTGATAGCCCTTTAAAATCACAACTATATCAGGTTTTAAGGTGACCCTGTGGAAACCTTATTTATAGTGAAAGTCAATATCACGTGGATAGTGATTATTGGGAGTGGAGTAGGTGTGGATGTTTGAGAATGGTTGTTGACACACTTAACCACTATAATTCTTGGTGTTGTGGTGAATGTATTTTATGTTTATGTGATGAATAGTTGTAATCTTTTTAAGTTACATTGGTGAATGCTTGTAATAGTTTTTAAGCTATTTTTACTCTTACTTGGTTTAAAGTTTTAATTCTTACAAGTTTCGTGAAATAAGGTTGTCCTACCTAAACTTGTTTAGGTGAAGGTTGTCCTACGAACCAGTTTGAATCAATATTTCAATACTAGTGCAATTGAGACCTCTGATTTATTGACTATTTTTGCACTTTATTTTTTATTTGGCATAGTCCTATTTACCCCCTCCCCCTAAGACTGGTTAAGCTCTCCTTTTCAGATATTATATGGGAAGCAATGCGAAGCCAATGGCCCAAAAAAGCCTGCGAAGGCCATCATATGCTTAGACCCATGCGGGCAGTGGAGTGCGCCTATATGACCAATCACATGTGAGACCAATGTCATCTGTACAGCTTCTAATAGCGCCAGGAGGAAAAGTGAGAGAAAATATCCTCCCATGAATGGGTCCGACCTTCCAGAGGAAGAAAAATCGAGCTGCAGTGTGCACTCTTTGGCTCGTCCATAGATAAGCCAACCGTGCATGTAAAATCTTTAACCTTAGTATCATTTTCACTCTATCGGGTCCCACGGTCCTACCGGTAGAATTTTCGGTGACCTGCGACCTACGGATTGTGTTTTCCATGACCTTTAACTTTCATCATATAAATCCAACCCAGATCAACCCGAAACTAGTGCTTTAGCGACCACATCGTCGCCGCGGATCCAACGACGCGTCTCGTGCGGCAATCCAAGTTCTAGATCATAAAATGTGGGTCGTGCTTGTTTTAGGCCATAGATCGCAATTTGTGGGGCCCACCTAGGGTTGCACAATCCCTAGGCATGCTTGCATCACTCTAGGGTCATTATTAGACTAGCTAGGATAGGCTAGGTAGCTAGGTCCCTAGCTAGCAAGTCATCATTGGTTTTCTTACCAAGGTAGCCTCCTTTTTGTCTCTCCCATGCAAAAAAAAAAAAAAAAAAACTTCTTTTACTCTAACCAAAATCTGAAATTCTGACTTTCTCCTCTTCTCTAGAGAGAGAAGTTATCATTTCCCCCTCTTTTCTAGCAAGGCAATCATGGGTTTTGGTAATAACCCCTCCCACTTGCAAATTCATCTGATTTTCCCTCTCTCCCTCTCTTCTCCTCATCTCTCTCTCTCTCTCCCTCCCTCCCTAGTAAGCTTGGACGTCCTACCTCTTGCCCATTATCAAGCCCTCCATCCACCCTATAACCCTATAATCTAGCCCTTAGCTAAAGATCTTAGCCTTTGAACCTTCTTCCTAGGTGCTTGGAGGACCTCTTGGTGGTGGTAGCTTAGAGATCTATTAGGTGGGTGCTTTGTATTTAAAAACTTAGATTTGTATTTCCTTTTATTGTTTTTCCTTCATCTCATGTTTTGAAGCATGTGGGGCCCACCAAATGATGGTGGAGGCCCCATGTCTTCTTGGGTTGGCCATTATCCCATCCTATCTTGCATGCATAACCCATGGGTGGGGCCATTCTCCATGGACCCCACCATGGTCTTTTCTCTTAGTTAGGAGGATCCTTGGTCATCTAGACCCTTGATCCTTAGTGGAGATGGCATCTCCACCATTAGATCTTGATCAGAAAGATGCATGCGTGTGTAGATCACAGTACTTTCATCAATATTAGTGGATGTGTGGTTTATAATGAAGGGAAGGGCCTCAATGTGGCGGAGCCCCTTCCCTTGTGGCCAATTCTTATTTGTTTTCTTTTGATTATCTCTTATTCTCTGATGTGTGTGGCCTACCTTGTGGCCCGAAAGCATCCAGACCATCCAAAGAGAGTGGACGCCTATGGTTGTCCACTCTATGGATGTTGATGACCTGTTTCCCCTTTTATGGGCACATGCAATGGAATTTTATGTGAGGAATAGCTCTGGATATTTGTGGGGCCCACTGAGGTGGACCACAACACTGATTATTTCCCCTTATTGTTGTTCTCATGCTCAGTTTACTTCCTGTATATGTTGTTGTCTAGAAATTTTCTGGACAATTTTTAGATGGTTTTGGGTCAGATTTGTGGACTATTTGGGGGATTGTTTCTACTCCTTTGATATACTTTTCCTAGAGGTGTGGACCCCACCTAGATGTGTACGAAATTTCACACATATCTGACCTTGTTTGAGCACCCAAAGGTGTGGCCCAAGTGGGGTGGACAATCCAGTTTTTTCTTTTTTGGACTGTCCAGCAACATTACAGTTTAGAAAACCATAAATATAAAATAGTTTTTGAAATGGTGGGCCACTTTTATGGACCCCACCTTCAAGTACACTTGTATGGGGAGGTTAGAAATATTTTTCCCCAATTTTTGGAGGACTTGGGCCCACCCTTTTCGAGTGCTCAAAACAGGGATAGCAGTATTTTATTTTTCTGTTGTATCTTTTAGACCTTGCTATCCATGGTTGTTTACCCAGAATTTTGTGTGATGGTGGCCTTCCCATTCACCCAACTTGTGGCCCACCTTGTAGGGGACAACCCTAGGTGCCTATGGGCCACATATTTGATCAGACTGTGGGGTGTTTAGGGGCTAGGATAGCAGCACCTTGCTGGACATCCAGCTGGGGAGAATGTCTAGTAATGGGCTGGCATTCACCCCACCTCAGGCCCATCTTCATGTATGTTTTTATCTTAATCATCCATCCTTTGTGTGGCCCACTTAGTAGGGGACCAGTCCCTGGTGAGACATCCCAAAGTGGGGCCCACATGGACTTTGGAAGGGGCCAGCCATCCCACCCTTGGGACGCCTAAGGGGTGGGCTGGCTTTCCCACCCTAGTGGCCCTCTTGATGTACATGTTTTATTCATTGGCCATCCTCCCTGGGGTGGCCCACTGATGTGTGGACCACTCCTTGGAGGGATACCCACCATTGGACCCACCTTGTTGTATGTTGTTCAGGCCATCCAAGTCCTTGGGACGTCCAGGCCCACCTAGACGTCTAGCCTTCTTAGGCTGTTGTTGGACTTGCAGTCCAGCAGCAGACCCACCTCCTTTTGTGTATTGTATTCATTTTCCCCCAAAATTTATATCTGTTAGACCTCAGCAAGCCCAGGAAACTGGGTGGGCTGAAAATCTAGCAATGTATTAAGGGGTGCATGGCACTTGTTGTGGGACATTTTAAGGGTGTGTGGCCCACCAAATGAAGTGTTGAGTACACACACAAATCAACTTATTTTTTTTAGGTATATTTTGGGCTTAATTAATGCTTCGTAAGGCCCATCCTATGTTGTATATTGTGGACCATGTATGAACTAGATTTTTATGGTTCTATAGGCCTAAATGGGCTAGAGATCCTCCAATTGAGCCGAGTATTGTGCAAGGGCTGACCTTATCATATTATGGGCCCAATGAGCTATCTATGAGCCCAACTTGAGCAAATGAACCTTGAATGCCCACTCTTAAACCCCTGGTATGGGTTGACTTGCAAGGCCTACTTTATAACTTGTCGGTTAGGCCTTGCCAAGTCATGGGCTGATGTTGTGAGGCCCACATAAATAATTTAGGTCTTGGCCTTGTATACTTGGGCTTATGGGCTGCCCATTTGATCCATTTAATGCATGGATCCGGTGGCATATGAGGGTTGGGCCATAAATGCTCCATTTGGCCCATAATGATATGTACTTGGGCCATGTTATGCCCTTGTTGAGTCCATGATATTCATGAGGACCTTGGACCATTTTCTTGGGGCCCATTATGTGTTGTGATGTGGATGTATGGCTGCCCATTTTGTTTTCACAATGGTATTCAGGCCTTGGGCCTTGGTTTAGTTAGCTCTCTTGATTGGGCCGCTTTCTTAGGGACAATGGTGGTTAAATGTCCCCATTGTGGACCCCACTAGGTCCATTGGTGGTTGGATGTCCACCTTAGGCCTATTTGTTAGGTCCATTCTCATCCTTTGGTGGTTGGATGTCCACCTTCGACCTTGTTTGGACCCATTCCTATCCCTTAGGCCATAAAATGGCTTGCTTAGACCTTGTGGGCTACCCCAAACCACTTGGCCCCCCACTAGTAGTATGTATCTTTCCTTTGAGGATTTTGTCTAAGTACCTAGACTTAACCTTAGTAAGAGGAGAGTACATCATTGTCTCATGTCATATGTTGTTACCTTTCATGATTCATCCATGTCCATCATATGTGTGCTTAGAGTATGGATTGACTAATAATGACTTATGCCATTAGGTAGATTATTTATGGGACTCCTAGAGATATGGAGTTACACTATATGAGTGTTATATGCATAGGACTGATGCATGGTTGACTGGCTTGTTTTCATGATCCTGCATTCTCGTAGGGCACAGATGATTGCCCTAGCTTCATCAGGGCCGTAGTCTCCACAGGGTAACGTGGATGGCTAGATTTGGACACCAAAAATATTATCTTGAGCATTGTGGGCACTTAGGATATCCTTGGGTAAAAGCCCCAAAACCTTCATGGTACTAGGAGACGCCCCAATATTTAGACCGAGTGAAAATATGAGCGTCAGTGCTTACACCTTGTGGCCATGTCTCCAACTGTAACGTGGTCAGTTGGGAAGGGGTGTGGCCTTATCCGCCTGAGTGAGAGGGCATTTAAGCTAGGCTGAGTTTGACCAGCTCATAAATGGGTCTACTACCATCGAGCCTTGTTGGTGATTGGCTTTCCACAAGCGGGTAGTGAGGCCTCTTATGCTCGCTGGTCTGCGCGGCTAGGGAAACGGCAGTCAGCATGTAGTGTATTTAACCCCGGTGACTTCTGAGAGAGGAACTATATTGATATGTGGACTTGATATGAGGACTGGCATGATTGCATTGCACCTTGCATATAGCATTTGACTATATAGGCCTCTTATTGCATCTCCTTGGTATGGTGCATAGTACTCATATATTGCATTGCATAGCCTTGTGATGGCTGATAGCATTCACGTTTATTATAGCATAGCCTTGGTATAGCTGGTAGTATTGATGGTATCCATGGTCTTACCAGCTTTTCTGCATTCTCTGATATTGGACCCATAGCACCTGTCCTGTACACACTTACACAACCCTCTAAGCCTTCTATAAGCTTATGCACGATTGATGTGTGCAGGTGACGCTAGGCAGTAGCAGGTGCTGCAGCAGGAGCTTACTGAGGAGCTGACTCTTTTGGAGTTTTTTTCTATCTATTATTGTACCTTTTCTATTTCAGCCATGTATTGTAAAAAGTTTTAATTCCTAATGGATTTTGTAATATTGTTCCTGTAGTTATTTGAAAAGGCCAAGCTATATGTCCTAGAGGGGGGGGTGAATAGGACTATGCCAAATTTAAAAATAAATCAGCGGAACTAAAGTAAATCAATACCCTTACAATAATGAATCAATTCACAATGCTAAATATAAATCACCTTGATAAATAATTATTGAGAGATTGATACAAATTCAGTTCTAAGGACAACCTTACACCATAATAAACAAGGGCTTATGGTAGGACAACCTTATTTCTAGAACCTCTTTTGAATCAAGAACTCAATGTTAATATAAGTAAATGAAATAGCAAGGAATTGAAAATAAATGCGAAGTAAAGATCTAAATTATTACAACAATCCCCACACTTGCTTGAAAATGTAAATAGTTACAACATTCACATCCACTTGTACATTCCACACAATCGAATGATAAAAGATATGAAAATTAATCAAGCATTCAATCCACAAGACAAAGAGTTATAGTGGTTCGCTTTGTGTGTACACCAACTGTTTTACAACATGACCACATTGAATGCTACTCCACTCCTAATATCCTCACACGGGGGATATTAGCGTGCTCACTATCAAATAGGTTTTCTCGGGTTCACCAAAAACCTTTACAATTGTGTCTTTTTCACTTGGGCTTACACAATTCAAAAACCCCTTTTTCTGAGTTTTCTGGTTTTCCTCAGACAACCAATACAATGAGATTTTTCTGGCTCAATCTCAAACAAAACCAATACAATGAGATTTTTCTGGCTTAACCTCAAACAAAACCAATAACAAATGAATTTTACTGTAATTGTAAAATACGGATTCCTCCTTTAGCAAAACCCGGTAGAACCAATCGGAGTAGATGATTGAATATCAAAGTTCAATTTCCAATACTCACATTCATAGGGTTCTAAATTCTAATAGATTTTAGATTTCGACTTGTTGGGCGTAGCTATATTTGATTTTGATTCCAAGAAGAAGGAATAATATAATTCCTCTTTTCAAATAAGATTGGAATAGAGAAACAAAATCAAATTAAATAAGCTAGCAAAAAGGAATATTAAATAAGCACAATTTAGCTTAAAATAAACACAGACTTATCTCAGAGTGATTACTTGAAAATTCTTGAATGGAATGGAGTTCTGGATGTAAAAACTCTGAATTTCGTGTTCAATTTATAGAAGAAAAAATCGTTCCTACGATTTGGTCTTAGAAACCTAGATCGGTCGTAGCTCTAATGCATTTTTGAAAATTTGAGCGCGATCTTTAAAAACCGTTTCTACGATCGGTCGTGTGTACCCTACGACCGGTCGTGGGACACCTACGACCAGGTCGTGGGACACCTACGACTGGTCGTAGGTCCATGAAATAGGTTCTTTGGAATTTCAGTCGTAGCTCCACGACCGATCGTGGACGAAGTCGGCCAACCTACGACCGGTCGAAGGACCTCCAGGACTGGTCGTGGGCGTTCCAAAAAATCCGAAAAATCTTCAACAAATTAGGACTGGTCGTGGAATTTCTTGGACTAGTCGAACCAATGCTAGGACTGGTCGAACAAGAGCTAGGACTGGTCTTGGAACAGACTAAGCTTATGTAGAATAAACATTTGATTTATGTATCCAAAATGACCTACTTAAAGGGTCAACCTAAGGTCATTCAAACCTGAAACATGTCGTATGGACATTGAACTTCAACCATTCAACGAATGTAGATTGTTTGAACCAATATCAGGCTTGAAATCTTGAACAATATCAGTCTTGAAGTCTTGAACAATATCAAGCTTGAAGTCTTGAACAATATCAGGCTTGAAGTCTTGAGATCTTCATCAACATAAATCAACTTTGAGATCTTCAACATCTTGAGCTTCATCTTGTAGCTTTTTGAACTTTAACATCTTGTGCTTCAACTTGTAGCATCTTGAAGTATAAAATCATCATACCAGCACAAGACACAGATAGATGTTTTGACACATCAAAATTTGACAACCAAAGGAGTATGAGACCATAACCCTTACATTATTTTCTATGGTTATGTGGGTATGTTGATTATAAAACAGACTTGTGATATATAAATCCTCCTTGTAGGATCCCTAGGAATCGAAACCTAGTGTATGGGTGCCAGGAGTCGAGAATGGCGTACTATAGAGGCTGTCGGCACCAGATTCGACGATCAGGAATTCTGTGAGCCCAATTTTCGAGTCTAGGGAGTGACAATGCATAAGTCCCCCCAGATTCCTGGCTTGATTTCAGTAGAAACTCATGGGGACAGAACTCTAAAACAAGTTACCCCATCATCGATGGACTGGCGGCCTTAGATTTGGTACCGTAAAGTAGCCTTACGAGCCCGTGAACTCTAAAGAGTTATTGTGGCCAACCCTGTGTGTAAAACCTACCGAGTTCACTACCCTGGTAGCTTCACTGGGACCCTCTGATGGATCGCAGTTTGTGAACTCCTCGGCCACAATGGTTCAACGAACTCATAAAAGTTACGGAGACCATTTGCGTAAGACCTGACTCCAACTACTTAAGAGTCTAAAAAATTGTGCCTGCTCCACTACTCAAGAGCTTAAACTATGCGTGAAAGTGTCAACTCAAGTCAGGTCAAGTCAAGTAAAGTTAAGTAAATTCAGGTCAAGTCAAGTTAAGTCATGTCCGCCAAAGTATGTTCAGTCAAAAGTATATCTGCTTCACTATTCATGTAACGCCCCGAAAATCGGGGGTCGAGCAAAGTTCAGCTCTCGAGTTCCACGCATCACTTATGCAACATAGATAATGATGATTATGATGAGAGCATTGAAACATGAATGGGATTATACCAAAACAGCATATCATACTTCAGAGACAGTTAAATTGCAAGCGAAAGACTGTGATAGATGTATAAAATATATAAACTATGGTAAGTCTCCAGAGCGTGATAATGTTACCAGGTTAACGAATTACAAGTATAATTTTAAAATATACCAAACTGTGTAAGGTCATCTAGTCGACATCCCTATAACCCCGTCGATCAAGACACGGCTTACATGAAGTCGCCAGATAACAGCATATACGAGAAAGCATCCTCGACATCACAAAAGTCCGGCTCCGCCTCAGGAGTAGCGTCGCCATCTGCAATCAGACAAAGTCTGGTGGGTGTCCGGAACACCATCCCATAACGTGGGAGTGAGTGATCAACTTAGTGGAATAGTAAAGCATAAGTTAACATGTTATCAAAACAGTCAAGCAGTAATGATAAAGTAGTACAATCAACATTCCTAAGTACTGTAATTAATGTAAGGATGAGATGCGATTATGATGCATGCCCTCGCCAACATACTCCCTCGTGCGGCACCATCTTACGTCCGCAGCATGCTGTCACCCTCAGTGCTCCACATCTTTCAAGCACATGCAATGCGATGATGAGCATGATTACCAAATTGTTATTAGTCCATTTCAAACAGCAGTATTGGGAAACTAAGGTACCTTCCTTATATCATTCCCAAACAATGATCCATTCTAGGGTCGTCAGTCTTAGACAATCTCATACGATAGTATGTTTCTAGGTCGCCGCAAGGGCTGTCAGGACTATTACACGGAATCGTTACACCACTCCCCCATCACCTTATCAATACAGGCCTAGTTCATACTCTGTTACTATGGGAAGGCTCGTCGTCTGTAACATCCTGGATTTTTGCCAACCTGGAATTAGACATCCTTAGGCAATGGGTCGCTCCTGAAACCTTATTAACTTGTCAGAACTCAATCCCCCAGTCTAAAATCGCTTCTTAACCCATTTCCTTTACAAATCTCACCTTTCACTACCTTGTTCTTTAAACGTCTCTAAGTACTTTCATATTAGGCATGAATCCTAAAGTTTAGGTGATGAAGAACAATGCTTTAGAAATCCATACAAAGACCCTAGTGCCACCTCAGGCATAAATCGCTCAGGATCAAATCCTTTAGAAATGAGACAACGTAACTAAGTGCTAAACTAGATTAGCCATGAAATCTGCTAGAATCGCTTTAAATACGATCTGCAAGACCTAAAACTTGTAGAATCATTGACGTTAGGTTACCCTAAAATCTAGGATCAATCTCATTACCCAGTTGCTCTTGGGAGCACATTGAAACTCCGTATCAGATCTGGACCGCACGTCGGAAGTCCGATTAACACGAAGTTAAGGAATTTGGACCGCCTTACTGAGCTTGACAATCATCTCTAAAATCAAATCCAGATAGTGTCCCAGTGCAATTCGCTTGAGCCCGGAGTGAAGAGTGTGAGAAAGGTGAAAATATTTAGAAATAACATATAAATTTAAGTAATCTAAGACTTGTCGCTTATGAGTCAGTATTAAGCAATCAGACCGTCAGAATCAGGCCAAATTACACCCTCGGATCAGGGATATTTTTCCAAACATATCCATGTACTCAGAATCTCCGGATCGAGATCCACTGACCGTTGAACTGAAACTGGTCCGCCATTTGCGATTTGGAATCCCGACTGAAACGAAAACTTAACTCCACCTAGATCCATCATCTATTAGCTTAAGTCCGACCTTTGGCTCAAGGGGGGCTGCCAGAAGTGCTCCGTTGAGACGAAACAGCCTCACTTTGGCTATAACCTAAGTATACCTTGACCTGGAGTCTATTTTGGAGAGTTTTAGGCCTATATAAGGACCTTAAACCCTCACCCTCTCATCCCATACGAATTTGAGAAAAACCTAGGAGAGAGAAGAGAGAAAAGAGAGAGAAAGTACGGGAGTTGTGGAAGCATCTCCCTGCCACCTGATCCTGCCGCTCTGCAAGCTTAACCACTCCATTCTAATCGCTTTCCCGGCAATTCTGACTTTATTTCTAGGTAAGAAACTCTAACCCTAATCTGATCTAGGGTTATGAAGATTACAAATGATGAAATAGCTAATCTATTTCATTCTATAGGTTGTCAAACTGTCGTATACGAAAGCTTGGCGAATCTATCGAGTCTATTGCGATTCTATGACAAAAGGTGTAGACTTTAGGTGTATAGGTTATGGTTTTCAACGCTTTCAATGTCAGATAATGATAGATTCATGATCTGTATGTAATTGCACATGTACAAAGTGTTGTCCGTTTCGCTTTTTGGTTATACAATAACTATGTTGAATATACTGTATTCCTGGTATTTGTAGAAAATACCGTATCTGTATAAATTTCGCTGATATGATTGCCATGAGTAATTGCCGTGTATATATGCTAGTTATGGGTGTATGACCTGTTTGGCGAAAGGATTCGCCCTAATACACTTTTTGGCCAACATAGCTTATGTAGGCTAATGTGTGTAGTCTAAGTATTTGTTGAAATGACTAAATAAATATGGATTTATGATTTATGCCTGCCATATGTACTGAATGCAAGAACATGATTGATGTGTATACGACAACTCCTTGCTATAAGGATTTGTCCTATTCTATGTTGAAATCAACATACGTCATGTATGTTGGAGTGTAGTTTAAGTGTTTGATAAAATGCCTGTGTGAGAAATTGTGTGACGAACTAAATTTAATAGTGGTGTTGAGATAGGATTCTCAGCTACCTTAAAGATGTATATGATTTCCTCCATGTTGTTTGTTTAATTTAACCGCTTACTTATGAATTATATGTGTTTGTATTTCCTGTTTATATTGTGCTTTATAACATGCGCTTGAATTACTTTGTTCATTCTGCTTTACTCTACATGCTTCTGAATAAGGATTGATTGTGTTTGGGGCTATGCTTATAGTCCAGGCAATCGGTAACGGGATTGAATTCGTGGCTGAGATTCATTCACCACAAGAGATGTGTTCGACGAACCCGAGTCGTACTTCGGTTGACGATAGTGGCTAGCCACACGAAGTGCTTAAGCACTTCATATCGTTCAACTTGTTGTGCGCTTGAGCTAGCCGAGATCGTCAAGCAACCCAATCTGTCTTATGTATGTTCACCATGTTTGGATGCTTCTGCTTGAACCTAGGGTACCAAATTTACCAGTGAAATCCTGTTAACTATGGTACCTCGATCCGCTAAGACTCATGAGCTGGGCATGGTGGTATGGGACAACGTGGTCGAGCTGTCGGCCTACGCTGGGGTTTCGTGGTGTTGCGAGTGCGTCAGCCCAAGCCTCTCCGTAGTGTTCATTGAGCAACCATACTCGTGAGCCGATTATGGTGGTATGAGACACTATATTCGAGCTGTCGGCCTACACTGATGGTGACGAGCCCTTTATAGTGACCTCGAGCATACTCTGAATTTGCAGTGAGGCGACGAGTTTTGCCGCGGTGAATAGAGTATGAACTAGGCCTGTATCAATTTAGTGATGAACTGTTAAAAAGGTGATGGAGTGGTGTAATGATTGCGTGTAACAGCCCTGGCAGCCTTTGCAGCGCCCTAGAACCACACTATCATATGAGATTATCTAGGTTTGATGACCCTGGAATGGATCATGTTTGGGAATGATACAAGGGATGTACCTTAGTTTTCCAATACTGCTGTATAAAAAAGACTAATAACAACTCGATAATCATGCTCATCATCGCACTGCATGTGTCTGGAAGATGTGGAGCACTGAGGAATGAACGCATGTTGTGGACGTAAGATGGTGTTGCATGAGGGAGTATGTCGGTGAGGGCATGCATCATAAGAGCATTTCATACTTACATTAACAAGAGTACTTAGGATTATTGACTGTACTGCTTTATCATTACTGCTTGACTATTTTGATAACATGTTAACCTATGCTTTATTGTTCCATTGAGTTGATCACTCACTCCCACGTTACGGGACGGTGCTTGCAACACCAACCAGACTGTCTTAGCTGCAGGTGATGGTGATGCTTATGAAGCAGAGCCGGACCTTTGCATTGACTATGATGCTTGCTCATATTGGCTGTATTTTGGCGGCTTCATGTGAGTCGTGTCTTGATTGACGAGGTTACAGGGATGTCGAGTAGATGACCTTACACATTTTGGTACATTTTGGAGTTGTACTTGTAATTATTTAACCTGGTAACATTATCACACTCTGGAGACTCACCACAGTTTATATATTATATATATCTATCATAGTCTTCCGCTTGCAAATTTAACTGTCTCTGGAGTATGATATGTTGTTTTGATATAATCTCATTCATGTTTCAATGCTCTCATCATAATCATCATTATCTGTGTTGCATAAGTGATGCATTGGAACTCGGGAACTGAGCTTTGCTTGACCCCCGATTTTCAGGGCGTTACATCGTCTCACCGTAGATTTAGAGTATGCTCGAGGTCACTACACCGGGTACGGTCTGGGCTGTCAGGGCTGTTACACGGAATCGTTGCACCACTCTCCTATCACCTATCAAAGTAGTGTAGGCCGACAGCTCGAATATAGTGTCTCATACCACCATAATTGGCTCACGAGTCTGGTTGCTCAATGGTCACTATGGGGAGGCACGTAACCCCAGCGTAGGTAGACAGCTCGACCACGGTGTCCCATACCACCATGCCCAGCTCATGAGTCTTAGCGGATCGAGGTACCACGGTTAACGGGATTCCACTGGTAAGGTTAGTACCTTAGGTTCAAATAGAGGTATCCAAACATGGTGAACATACATAAGACAGATCGAGTTACTTGACGAGCTCGGCTAGCTCGAGCGCACGACAAGTTGAACAACATGAAGTGCATAAGCACTTCGCGTGGCCAACCACTATCGCCAACCGAAGTACGACTCGGGTTCGTCGAAGACATCTCATGTGGCGAATGAATCTCAGCCACGTATTCAATCCCGTTACCGATTGTCTGGACTATACAATAGCCTCAATCACATTCAATTATAGAATAGTTAAAGTAGTAATGGATCAAGATTTCCAATCATATAATCAAATATCCAATATTGTCCGCTTAGGGCTGCCAAGGCTGTTGCACGGAATCGTTACACCACTCCCCCATCACCCTTCACGGATTTTATGGAATACAACTTAAACATGTGAAGTAGTCAGAGTAGAATTAAATAAACAAGTAATTCAAACATATTAACAAGCATGTTATAAAACATAATGCAAACAGGAAATCCAAACACATACGTTTCATAAACCAGTAAGTGATTAAACTAACCAACTTACATGAAGGAAATCATACACATCACTAAGGTAGTTGAGAATCCTATCTCAACACCCACTCAAGGCACTACTAGATTAAGTACATATCTATACAAGCATTTTCACAAACACTTAGACTACACATTCCAACATGCCTATAATATACGAGTTAAAACACAAGCCGTAGTGAATCCTTTCACAAAGGATTGCCACATGAACCACGATCATGCATACACGACCAATAGTCATGACAAGCATAAATCATAGTTCTATATTCATTTGAACATTTCTGCAAACATTTAGGCTACAACTATAACATACATAGCGTATACTTAGCAAAAACAAGTATTAGGGCAAACCCTTTCACCAAGTAAGTATTGTACACATATATAGCATGTTCATACAGTAATTAATCATGGCAAACACACTTTCAAAATTTATACATATACGGTATTTTCTACAAATACGAGGAATACAGTATATTCAACATAGTTAACGTATATCTGAAAAATGAAACGGACAGCACTTTGTACATGTGCAATTGCATGCAGATCATGAATCTATCATTTTCTAACATTGAAAGAGTTTAAAACCATAACCTATACATCTAAAGTCCACACCTTTTGTCGTAGAATCGTAACGAATACGCTAGAATCTCTAAGCCTTCGTCTACGGTGATTAGGCAACCTGAATCATGAAACAGGTCAGCTATTACGTCACCAACACTCTTGAAAACCCTAATACAGCTTAGGGTTAGGTTTTCTTACCTAGAAATGAAGTCGGAATCGTCAGGAAAGCGATTGGATCGGGATGGTTAAGCTTGGATAGTAGCAGGGTAGAGTATCAGGGAGATACTCCTACATCTCCCACACTTTCTCTCTCTTTTCTCTCTTCTCTCTCTTAGGTTTTCTCAAATTCGTATGGAATGAGAGAGTGAGGATTTAAGGTCCTTATATAGGCTAGAAACTCTCCAAAATAGACTTAAGAACATGGTATACTTAGGTTATGTCCAAAGCGGGTCCGTTTCGATCCAACGGAGCACATCTGGCGGCCCCTTTTCTGTGTGCGGTCGGACTTAAGCTCACCAACCTTGGATCTAGGTAGAGTTAAGCTTTCGTTCCAGTCGGATTCTCAGATCACGCATGGCGGACCAGTTTCAGTTCAACGTTCTCTGGAACTCGATCAGGGTTACAAGTACATGGACATGTGTATGAAATTTCCCCTGATCCGAGGGTGTATTTGGGTCAGATTATGATGGTCTAATTGCTTATATTAGGCCTACAAGTGACCAGTCTCAGATTACTTAAATGAGACTTGATTTCTTAAGAAATCTACATTTTCTCACACTCTTCACTCCGGGCTCAAGCGAATAGCCATGGGACATTATCTGGATTTGACTTCCGAGATGGTTGTCAAGCCCAGCAAGGCGGTCCTAACCGTATAACTTCATGTTAATCGGACTTTCGATGTGCGGTCCAAATCTGATACGGATTTTCATGATGCTCCCGAGAGCAACCGGGTAATGAGATTAATCCTAGATTTTACGGTAACCTAGCGTCAATGATTCTACAAGTTTTGGGTCTTACAGATCGTATTTAAAGTGGATCAAGCGGATTTCGTAGCTAATCTAGTTTAGCACTGAGTTGCTTTTGAAGGATAAGGTAGTGAAAGGTGAGATTTGTGAAGGAAGAAGGTTCAAAAGCAATTTTAGACTTTGGGATTGAGTTCTGACAGGTTAATAAGGTGTTAGGATCGACCCATTGCCTAAGGACGTCTAATTTCAGGTTGACAAAAATCCGGATGTTATAATTTACCCCCCTTAAAAAAAATTCGTCCCCGAAATTGGCTAAAGGCAATAAGTAAGGATGCTATTATTTCATTTACCTAAGACTTATTGATTTCAAGTCTCTATGCGTGGTAGGGTGTATCTTGTGAATACTAGTCTAGTACATTTTAGGCACTACCCCCCTTAAAAATTTATTTCTTTTATGCCTTACTTATCCCCTAACAGGTTGATACAATTTATTTCTTTATCTATTTGGAGTCTTGACGATGATTCCCAACAATTTAGAGTAAGATAGCTGTTTTCAATGTTTAACCAACACGAAGAGACGATTATAGTGGGCTTGATCCCGATACATCGATCATCTACCTGGCCAGGATAGAAAGCTCATCGTATCCGTTCCTAGTCCTGGTGGCTCCTGGTCTTCTGCTCGGCCAAGCAGTGAGTCCATTGGTAGTCGCTCAGGATTGAGAATTGGGTCAAGCCATGAATACTTCGCAGTTGTATATGTCAGTAACTCCGTAGTCCGATCACTCTAAAAACGTAGGGAATGACCATCATTGAACGGCTCAAATTTTCTATCTATAAAGTTGCCTATTGGGTCTTGGTCTAGGAGAGTCCTTGATATTATCTATGTCCAAGGAAACGGTGAGTCAAATCTTACTAGATCATCCTAAAACAGTTTCACATAGTAGAACTTCCTAGGGCTTCTATTATGTTCGTATTCAACGAGCACAGTTGCATATACGTTGACCTTGGCTATTGTAATTTAGTTCGCACCCGGCCTATTCTGTACTATGAATTTGTTTAATACTTGAACCCTAATTGATTTCCTTCAATGACTTCATTATAAGGAAGATTGAGATCCTATTTAATGACCTAACCTTGCGTATAACTGGGAGTGATTTCTTTCGATCCCGAGCCAGTGGGGCAAGGGTCCACCACGTTTCCGCTGCGCCACCCAGATCAAAGAGATGTATTAGGTGTTCTACCTCCCTTAAAAATTATTTCTACCTCCAAGGTTCAAGATTTATGTCCTCTTCCGTATGTCGGAACAAGGTGTAATGTACGACCTATCCTTGACACGAAATGGGAAACAATCCCCCAATACAATGGTCTTCCTTTCATCGATGATGCGTATTATGGCATTGGTACCTATGATTATAGAAAGGAGCTAAAGATGATGGGTATTGTGGTTAATTTTAGGGGTAGGTGTGAGTTTGAGGCAAGATGTCTAATTCTACCAATGAGTTTTGTCACGGTCCAGACTTACCCTATTTAATCATGTTTAGCTTAACAGGTAGGCTATCTTTCGAAGTTCATATGCACAATATGTATGCCAACATGGCATGTGATTTAGGACCAAATTCCTAACTGTCGGTTGCCCATTTGGGAAATTCCTTAGGTCTAAAAAGATAAAGTCTCTAGCGGCTATATATTCCTAACACTTCTCAAAGACGACGTTATAAACTTTTGGTTGTAAGTGGTCGGGCCAACACGGAAGGAAAGTTGTGTGGTGGGTCTGAGTCGGATACATGGACCTTCTGCCTAGCTAGGACAGAAAATTGTCATATCAGTTCTTAATCCTAGTCGATCCCGACCCTCTGCTTGATCAGAGCATAGAGTTCATTGGTAACTACCAGGATTGAGAATTCAATCCAAACCGCGAATACCTCGCTTATATATAGTTCTCTACTCCGTGTTCCCGATTGTAATAAGTCTTAGGAAGGCAATTCAAAGGGGCGTATTGATTTGACCTAACATTAAATCCAAGGGATACTGAGCATGTATAGTTACTAATCAAACAACCTTCCTAAGAGTTATTAAATAAGTCTATGAGTACCGAGGGGATTCAACAAAGGAACGGGGTCTCGCTCCAACCTAATCAAGTCAACTAACGAAATTTATCTTTCAATTATCTTAGCATAATGAATCTTTTACATTCCTTAGTCTAACTAGTAGCCTAGTCACAACGTATGAGTAGCGGTAATCCACTAGTTGTGATCCAAAATCTATACTTCTACACTAGATGATTTCATACTATTTTAAATAAGGGAAATTATTTTATTGCTTAGAGTCAAGCGTTGTTTGATTGGAATCGAGTTGCCCGAACTTGAATTTAACTACGCTCGAGCACTACACATGTGCTCATACTAGTTAAGAAGGTCCTAAGGTTCACGTTATCGATTTATTGGATTTCCCCTACTGTTAGGTCGTTCGTATCTAGGAACACCACTCTTTGTCTAAAATTCCAAGGGCCTATTTGGCCAGTGGTCATAAGTTATATTAAATGGAACTGCCCACCACGGGATTGGAAGTGGCATGTTTGGTAGGAGGGTGGGAGGGGATTAAAATTAATTTCATGGGCTTTGGAAAATGAGCCTTGCGTTAGAAAGTATGAGATGGGATGTCCAAATCCCATGATGAGGAATTTCCAAGTGTAATTTGAAAGGAAATCCTGGGATATACTTTTCATTGCAAACATTCCAAACATGGTGTTGAAAACCATGGGATACACCCAATCTAGGGATCATACCTTACATGTGCATTTATTGTTACGTTTACACTTCTAGCCACCTTAATCTTACCTAATGCAATTGGCCGAACGGGCCCTAAACGTCCTAACATTTGGAGGTTGTGATGGGTATGGGACACAAATGAAGATACATGTGAGCTAATACAACAAGGGCTTCAAACACTTATATCATTCTACCAAACATTACTCTACTAGGCCTATCCATATGAAATCACAAACATATCCTAAAGTAGCAACCAAAACAAGCAGCAAACATCGGCATGGATGACTAGGCATCAGAGTCTGACGACGGAGGAGGGGCACCCTTTCTCTTTCCCATGAGAGAGAGGGAGGTGGAAATCGAAACTGTCGTAATAAGCTCGAATAGAGCTATGGAAAAGTGAAGATAAGGGGAATAGGGGCTGAAGTCTTTGGTTCTCCATGAATTTGATCCTCAACAGAGGTTGTACATGCCCAAATGACAGAGTTTAAAGAAAGAAAATGAGGAGATAGGAGGGGTTGAGAGTTTACACGATTTTGAGCTTCAAATGAGGGGGTGTAGGAGCTCAAATGAGAGAAAACGGAAAGGGTAGAGGGTAAGTACGGTTGTAAACATTAGAAGTGAATGGATTGTGACCGAAAATGAAGGAATGGGTGATTGGAGGGGAGGTTTGAGAGAGAAAACAAAATTTTTGAGGGAAAGGGAGAGCTTGGAGGGTGATTTTGTAAAGGAAGTATATGTTTGGGGAGGGTTTAAGCCACGGCCCCTATACCAAGGGGTCACCCTAGCCCCCAAACACGATCGGCCCGAGCCACAAGCCCGGCCCAGCCCGCTGACCGGCGAGGCCTCGCCGACCAGGCAAGGGCCTCACCACTCTCTGGACCAATTGGTGAGGGCTCGCCGTTTGGGCGAGGTCCTCGTGACCCCTAGGCCCCAAAAAGATGTGGGGCCCACCATGGGTCCCCCCGTAAGTGTCCCGTTTGGCCCCCGACTCCATTTGAGGCATTTTTGGGGCCAATTTGCAAACCAGAATGATTTTATGTAGCGTGTAGCATATGCTTTTGGGGTAGGAGGCGCTAATCTATCCAACTAACCCATTTATTTGGTTAGATTCCAAAAGGTTTAAGGGTCAAAACCCATTTTATCCATTTATTTCTTATTTCTGGTAAGTTTTAATTTCGGTATTGTTCTTCATCATTTATACCCTAAGATTGGTGTGTAGTATGAATGTGCTTAAAAGAAATGAAGAATACAGTGGTGGAGGGTGAGATTTTGAAGGAATTGGATAAAAAGGGGTTTTAGGCTCTGAGATTAAGTGTAAGGTGGTGTGGTTGACCCACAACCTAAGGACATTTATTTTTAGGGAATGACTCAAACCCGTCGACTGATGGCCTAGAGGCGACTTAGGTCGTTTCGGGTAGTTTTGGGATGCTTTTGATACATACCTGTATATACCAATTTCTAAAGGCTGGGATGGGGTGAGTTGTAATCTAAACCTATCGTTTGACGGTCTAGAAGTTATTCGGGATCGTTTCGCGTGATCATGGGTGTGTACAGGCCCAATCTCAGCGGTCGATTTCAGTCGGTTTCACCGTTCGGCGAATCTGGAAAATCATAAGTCAGTTTCTACGTTCCGTCGTTCCCTCCTAAGTCAGAGTGCGTCACAGTGCGTCGTATGACCATAACCCAGGTCCGGTTTAATCCAAATCATGCTTTGACACCATCTTGTAACGCCCTGAAAATCGGGGGTTGAGCAAAGCTCAGCTCCCGAGTTCCAACGCATCACTTATGCAACATAGATAATGATGATTATGATGAGAGCATTGAAATATGAATGGGATTATACCAAAACAGCATATCATACTCCAGAGACAGTTAAATTGCAAGCGGAAGACTGTGATAGATGTATAAAATATATAAACTATGGTAAGTCTCCAAAGCATGATAATGTTACCAGGTTAACGAATTACAAGTATAATTTCAAAATATACCAAATTGTGTAAGGTCATCTAGTCGACATCCCTGTAACCCCGTCGATCAAGACACGGCTCACATGAAGCCGCCAGAAAACAGCATATACGAGAAAGCATTCTCGTCGTCACAAAAGTCTGGCTCCGCCTCAGAAGTAGCTTCGCCACCTTTAATCAGATAAAGTCTGGTGGATGTCCGAAACACTGTCTCATAACATGGGAGTGAGTGATCAACTCAGTGGAACAGTAAAGCATAGGTTAACATGTTATCAAAATAGTCAAGCAGTAATGATAAAGCAGTACAATCAATATTCCTAAGTACTGTAATTAATGCAAGGATGAGATACGATTATGATACATGCCCTCTCCAACATACTCCCTCGTGCAGCACCATCTTATGTCCACGACATGCTGTCACCCTCAGTGCTCCACATCTTCCAGGCACATGCAATGTAATGATGAGCATGATTACCGAATTGTTATTAGTCCATTTCAAATAGCAGTATTGAGAAACTAAGGTACCTTCCTTATATCATTCCCAAACAATGATCCATTCTAGGGTTGTCAGTCCTAGACAATCTCATACGATGGTGTGTTTCTAGGTCGCTGCAAGGGCTGCCGGGGCTGTTACACGGAATCATTACACCACTCCCCCATCACCTTATCAATACAGGCCTAGTTCATACTCTGTTACTACGAGAAGGCTGGTCGCCTCACCGCAGATTTAGAGAATGCTCGAGGTCACTACACCGGGTACGGTCAGGGCTGTCAGGGCTATTACATGGAATCGTTGCACCAGTCCCCCATCACCCATCAAATCAGTGTAGGCTGACAGCTTGAATATAGTGTCCCATACCACCATAATCGGCTCACAAGTCTGGTTGCTCAATGGTCACTACGGGGAGGCACGTGGCCCCAGCGTAGGCCGACAGCTCGACCACGGTGTCCCATACCACCATGCCTGGCTCATGAGTCTTAGCAGATCGAGGTACCACGGTTAACGGGATTCCACTGGTAAGGTTAGTACCTCAAGTTTAAACAAAAGCGTCCAAACATGGTGAACATACATAAGACAGATTGGGTTACTTGACGAGCTTGTCTAGCTCGAGCGTGGCCAACCACTATCGCCAACCAAAGTACGACTCGGGTTTGTCGAAGACATCTCATGTGGCGAATGAATCTCAGCCACGTATTCAATCCCGTTACCGATTGTCTGGACTATACAATAGCCTCAATCACATTCAATTATAGAACAGTTAAAGTAGTAATGGATCAAGATTTCTAATCATACAATCAAATATCCAATATTGTCCGCTTAGGGCTGTCAAGGCTGTTGCACGGAATCGTTACACCACTCCCCCATCACCCTTCATGGATTTTATGGAATACAACTTAAACATGTGAAGTAGTCAGAGTAGAATTAAATAAACAAGTAATTCAAACATATTAACAAGCATGTTATAAAACATAATGCAAACAGGAAATCCAAACACATACGTTTCATAAACCAGTAAGTGATTAAACTAACCAACTTACATGAAGGAAATCATACACATCACTAAGGTAGTTGAGAATCCTATCTCAACACCCACTCAAGGCACTACTAGATTAAGTACATATCTATACAAGCATTTTCACAAACACTTAGACTACACATTCCAACATGCCTATAATATACTAGTTAAAACACAAGTCGTAGCGAATCCTTTCACAAAGGATTGCCACATGAACCACAATCATGCATACACGACCAATAGTCATGACAAGCATAAATCATAGTTCCATCTTCATTTGAACATTTCTGCCAACACTTAGGCTGCAACTAGAACATATATAGCGTATACTTAGAAAAATAAATATTAGGGCGAACCCTTTCGCCAAGTAAGTATTATACACATATATAGCATGTTCATACAATAGTTAATCATGGTAAACACACTTTCAAAATTTATACATATATGGTATTTTCTACAAATACGAGGAATACAGTATATTCAACATAGTTAACGTATATCTGAAAAATGAAACGGACAGCACTTTGTACATGTGTAATTGCATCCAGATCATGAATCTATCATTTTCTGACATTGAAATCATTGAAAACCATAACCTATACATCTAAAGTCCTCACCTTTTGTCGTAAAATCTTAACGAATACGCTAGAATCTCTAAGCCTTCGTCTACGGTAATTAGGCAACCTGAATCATGAAACAGGTCAGCTATTACATCACCAACACTCTTGAAAACCCTAAAACAGCTTAGGGTTAGGTTTTCTTACCTAGAAATGAAGCCGGAATCGCTGGAAAAGCGATTAGATCGGGATGGTTAAGCTTGGATAACGGCAGGGTAGAGTATCAGGGAGATCCTCCCACATCTCTGACACTTTCTCTCTCTTTTCTCTCTTAGGTTTTCTTAAATTCATATGGAATAAGAGAGTGAGGGTTTAAGGTCCTTATATAGGCTAGAAACTCTCCAAAATAGACTCAGGAATAAGGTATACTTAGGTTATGTCCAAAGCGGGTCCGTTTCGATCCAACGGAGCACTTCCGGCAGCCCCTTTTCTGTGTGCGATCGGACTTAAGCTCACCAACCTTGGATCTAGGTGGAGTTAAGTTTTTGTTCCAGTCAGATTCTCAGATCACGGGTGGCGAACCAGTTTCAGTTCAACGGTCACTGAAACTCGATCAGGTTACAAGTACATGGACCTGTATATGAAATTTCCCCTGATCCGAGGGTGTATTTGGGTCAGATTCTGATGGTCTGATTACTTATATCAGGCCCACAAGTGAAAAGTCTCAGATTACTTAAATGAGACTTGATTTCTTAAGAAATCTACATCTTCTCACACTCTTCACTCTAAGCTCAAACGAATAGCCGTGGGACATTATCTGGATTTTACTTCCGAGATGGTTGTCAAGCCTAGCAAGGTAGTCCTAACCGTATAACTTCGTGTTAATCAGACTTTAGACGTGCAGTCCAGATCTAATACGGAGTTTCGTGATGCTCCTGAGAGCAACTGGGTAATGAGATTAATCCTAGATTTTAGGGTAACCTAGCGTCAATGATTCTACAAGTTTTGGGTCTTATAAATCGTATTTAAAGTGGATCAAGCGGATTTCGTAGCTAATCTAGTTTAGCACTTAGTTACTTTTGAAGGATAAGGTAGTGAAAGGTGAGATTTGTGAAAGAAAAGGGTTCAAAAGCGATTTTAGACTTTGGGATTGAGTTCTGACAAGTTAATAAGGTGTTAGGATCGACCCATTACCTAAGGACGTCTAATTCCAAGTTGGCAAAAATTTGGGATGTTACAATTCAAGAGCTTAAACTGTGTAGCATCAAAACACTACAAACGCATATGTTTATCCATTAAATGCTCAAATATGCAATTGACTGATATGATAAAATAAATCATGAAAATCTCAAATACAGATTAAAACAACATACAAAAATGCATTTCTTTTTAATCAGGTTTAAATTACAGCAATAGTACGTTTCTTCAAAATACTTGCTACTTTCTATTCAAAAATTAGTTCTTCGAGATCAACTATACAAATTATGGATCTTTAATTATAATTTGTGAAAAAAGCGAGCTTAATAGTCCTAGAGGGGGGTGAATAAGACTATGCCAAATAAAAATTAACTTACTGAAATAATAAATAAATCAAAAATCTCAATAGCACTAGTATTGAAAAATTAATTCAAACTTAGTTCGTAGGACAACATTCACCAAAAACAAAGTTTTAGGTAGGATAACCTTATTTCACGAACATTTTTAAGGATCAAGATCTCAAACCAAGCAAGAGATAATAAAGTTATCTATTACAAACATTCACCACTTTTGCATAAATAAAAATAATAATCATTCACCACAAATGCAAAAAGTAAACATTCACAACAACACCAAGAATTATAGTGGTTCGGTGTGTACATCAACTATTCTCAAACAGTTACACCTACTCCACTCCCAATAATCACAACCCACGTGATATTAGCTTTCACTATAAATAAGGTTTTCACAAGGTCACCTTAAAACCTGATATAGTTGTGATTTTAAAGGGCTATCACAAACAAAAACCCCACACTGAGATTTTCTGGCTAACTCAGACAAACCAACAATTAAGATTTTCTAGCTATCTCAAAGAAACCAAAATACAAAAGATAGGGATATACTTATTGAAAAGGCCAAGCTAAGAGTCCTAGAGGGGGGGTGAATAGGACTATGCTAAATTAAAAAATTAAATGCAGAAATAAACAAATATAAATAAAGATAACACTTAAACAATCTCACAAAGCAGAAATGATTAACAACATCAAATGTACAAGTATTGAGAGGTTGATATAGATGTTGTTCTAAGGACAACCTTACACCAAAAACCAAATGGCTTATGGCAAGACAAATTGATTCCTAAAAAGGTTTGTGTATCAAAATCTCAAACTGATACAGAGGAATAAAGAAATAAATAGCAAAGAAAATAACTAAGCTATTACAACATTCCCACACAACATTCTCCACAAATGCTTAAAAGGAAATTATGACATTCACAGAAAGCCACAATCAATCATCCACTACAATACCAGAAATTATAGTGGTTCGTTTGTGTGTACACCAACTATTTAGAAAAACAGCCACACAACTACTCTACTCCTAATATCCTCACATAGTGGATATTAGCGTTCACTATGCAATAGATTTTTCAAGGTTCACCTAAAACCTTCACAATTGTGTCATTCAAGTGGGCTTACACAATTCAAAAACCACACACTCTGAGTTTTCTCAATCACTTCAGACAAACCAAAAGAAAGAGATTTGTCCTGGCACAATCTTAAGAAAACCAAAAAATAGATTTACAAAAATGTAAAATACTAATCTGGATATTCTCCTTTGATGAAGCCCGAACCAATTCAAAGTAGATGTTCAATGTCCACCCTCACTTATGAAAAGGTTCTAAGTTCTAATTGATTTTTAGATTAAATCACCTTGGGCTTGCTTGATTTGATTTTGATTCCAAGAAAGGAGAAAACTAAAATCCCTTCTTCAAATAAGATTGGAATGTACAATCTCAAAATTAAATACAAAAAGCTAATTAAAGAGAATATTAAATGAGCACTAAATAGCTTAAGAATATCACAAATTTATCTTTTAGAGTGGTGGCTTGATTTTGCTTGAATTGAATGAAAAACTCTGAAAATCGTGCTCTATTTATAAGTGCAGAAACCGTTCACTCGACTGGTCCAGAGGACAACTCGACTGGTTGAAGGACCAACAAACTTTTGAATTTTCTGACGCGATAAGATAAGATCGTTCCAGGACTGGTCGAGTGGCCTGCATGACCGGTCGAACCCTGCTCTCGACTGGTCGTGTGGGACCCAATTTAGTTGCTGGACTTTGAGTCGAGCCTGCTCGACTGGTCGAGAACAGTTCACTCGACTGGTCGAGCAGTCTCCAGGATTGGTCGAGGGTCCAACAAAAAATTTCAAAAATTAGTAACAAACCTTAGACTGGTCAAGCTAGTACTAGGACTAGTTAAGCATAGGCTAAGACTAGTCAAGAAATAGCCTATATACTTATATAGTGACCCAATTTAAGTATGCAATTAATAGGACCTAACCTATGGTCAATCTAGGGTCATACATTCCTTATAAGTGAAATTTGAACATTGAATCATCTTTTGCTTCGGTTGATAGTTGACCTTGAAGTACACGAAGCTTGATATCTTGACTTACTTTGAATCTTAAACTTGAAGTACTTGAAGCTTGAATTTGAAGTATGACTTGTATTTCACCTTAGAGTTCCAAAAAAAAGCACTTTATCTTGTCATAGTTGAAGCTTTGAAACCTCGAACTATTGAAGCTTGAAAGCTTGAACTATCACTTATTGTTGTACTTGAATTTGTATATCTCTTGATCTTACATTTGAAGTTCTTGATGTAAAGACCTTTGTTCTTGTACATGAATTGCATGATCTTGAATATGTAGATGAGCTACACAAGACACAGATTCCAAGAGGTTTTGACACTACAAAATTTGACAATCATAAGAGTAAGAAAACATAGCACTTACACTATCTTCACCTTGAAGACGTATATCTTGATATAGCCTATAGAACTGCTTCTCTTGTAGTAAAATCTTCAATGTCCAATTATATGAATGAGGGTTCTTGTTAGGCCTGTGTCCTAGTACCATTCCATTCCTTAGGATCCTGCGATCCTCTCCATCGAATTCTGGCAACCCGTGACCTGTAGATAGTGTTTGCGAGAGACCTCAGGTTGCACCTTATCAACCTAAGTTGACTTAACCAGAAACCTATGCCAGTGCGCCTGCACCATCATCGCTGTTCTAACGCCACGTCTCGTACGCCAATGCGACGCCTAGATTAGGAGATATGGCTTGCGCATAATCTTGGCCACAGACTGCGCGCTGCTAAGCCACAAGATTCTAGTTAAAGTAAGATCTCTACAAAACAATCATGATGATGACATCACCACCCATGCCTCTTACACCTCATGATGGCAAGCATGCCTTACTTGAGCAATCATTACCTAACCTACCCATGAGTAATCATTACCTAACCTAGCAATCATTCCACTCTCTCTCTCTTATCTCTCTCCCTCCCTCTCTTCTTCTTCATTTTCCATTGCAAGTAACCTCTAAATGTCCATGAGAGCTCCATTTTCCAGCCCCATTGCAAGCTCAATACCTTCCAATCCAACAGTCCCAAGCTCATCATCACCATTAAAACCTTTCTTTTGGAGCAATAGAACCTAAGGGTGGAAGAAGAAGTAGGAGATTTGAGATGAGTGTCATGTCTAGGAGTAGATCTTTGATTTTCTTGCATGGGGGCATGTAGGACCCACCAATCAATGGTTAAGATCCTACTTGACCCTTTGGGTGTGGCCAATGGCCCACCCTTGTTGCATGCATGAGCCATGATGAGGCCTTTCTCCATGGACCTCATCATGATGTTTCATTTAAATCGATGGATTTAATGGGTCATCTAGACCCTGATTTCATGGTGGGGATAGCATCCCACCTCAGATTTTTAGATGTAGGGCCATGCATGAATGGGACCTCTTGATGTATGGATTAGACTTTTGAGGGGCTCATAATGGCGAAGCCCCTCTCTTGGCGCTCTCTCTCTCTCTCTCTCTCTCTCTCTCTCTCTCACTCTCTCTCTTTTCCTTGTATGATGGTCCACTTGATGATGGAGTGTGATCCACGTTGTCCAAATAGTGGAACACATGGTTGTCCAAACAGTGGGACCAGCCCACCTTGCTGTCCACCGTCCAGTAGCCCTCGCTGCCCATTTTCGGGCTGGCCTGGATGGAGGGAAAGCACAAATATCAGCCTGATCTGGGACTTTGTGGCCCACCACATGGACACCACCTTCATTCATGTATTTTACTCGTGCTATCCACCTGTGGGGCCCACCTTGCTGAAGTCCAGCAACAGGCCCACCTGCTTATCCACTTGGACAGGCCTGGATGGAAGGGAAACCCAAATATCAGCTAGATCCAAACTTTGGTGGGCCACCATGTGGACCCACTAGATGTAAGTGTTTCATCCATACCGTCCAGTCCTTGTCCAAGGACTGGACCTCACCTGATGCAAGTGTTTTGTCCACGCCATCCAGGGCTAGGGCGTGGACCCTAACATGATTTATGTATTATATCCACACCCTCCAGACCCTAGACAGTGGGACCTGCTGTGATGTATGTGTTGCACCTAAGCCGTCCAGCGACTGTGGGGCCCACGCGATGTATGTGTTTCATCTCCACCGTCTAGCTGGGACGGTGGGGTTTGCTATGATGTATGTGTTGTCCACACCATCCAGCGTGGGACGGTGGGACACGCCTGATGTATGTGCTTCATCTCCACCGTTCAGCTGGGACAGTGGGGCCTACCATGACGTACGTGTTGTATCTGCCATCCAGCGGCAGTGGGACCCACCGTGATATGTTTCATCCATGCTGCCCAGCAGCAGCGAGCCCACCGGGATGTGTTTCATCCATGCCGTCGAATGGCAGCAGATCCACCACGATGTGTTTAATCCAAGCCGTCTTTCAATGGGATGTCTAGCTAGCCCGCCTGCTGTGTATATGCAAGCCCACCTGCTATGTATATGCGGGCTCACCTGCTGTGTGTGAGGGGCCCCACTTGCTGTATATTTTACATCCATCTTGTCCATCTCTTTTTCCTAGACCATGGGCTGCTTTAAGAGGCCCATTGTGATTGTATAAGGCCCACCTGATGGACATGACGACTAAACTGTCCAGATTTCTAGACGTCCAGCAGGCCTAGATGAGCTGGATGTCCAGCCTTTTACGGTGGATTGTGTGGGCTATTTTGTAAGCCACTATGATGTATGTGTTGTACACCTTGCCTAGCTGATTTCTGGAGCCTATGGGCTGCCCAAAGGGGCCCACCATGATGGATGTCTTGCTCAACATTTTCCTAGGCTAAGGGCTGCCTCATGTATCCCACCTTGATGTATGTAGACCATGGGTTGACCCAAGAGGCCCAACATGATGTATGAGATAATATGAATGCTGCCCAATTACTTTCTAACTATTGTGAGGGTCATGGACTGTTTCATGTGGTCCATTGTGATGTATAAAGGCGCATGTGATGAGGCCCATTGTGATGTACATGCGGCCCTTGTGATGAGACCCTTATGATGAATATGAGGCCCATTATGACGTATAGGAGGCCCTTGTGTGAGGTCCAATGTGATGTATGTGAGATCCATGTGATGAGGCCCATTGTGATTAATATGAGGCCCATAGGATAAGGCCCATTGTGGTGTATATGAGGCCCTTGTGTAAGGCCCAATTGTGATGTGTATGGCCTACCATGATGGATGTCATAACATTTATGCTACCATTCATTTTCTAACTAGTTTAAGGGCCATGAGCCCCATTGTGAGATAGTCTCTATAGCGGGCTGCACCTTGGGAGCAATGGTGGTTAAATGTCCACGTTGTAAACCTCCCTAGGGCCGGTTGTTAAGCCCATTACTATCCTTCCTATAACGCCCTGAAAATCGGGGGTCGAGTAGCAACTCAACTCCCGAGTTCCAAAACATCACTTATGCAACATATATGCTTATGATTGAATATTGTCCGTGTTAGTGCGTTAATCATGAGTGGAATTATACCAAAACAGTAATTCATACTCTAGATTAAGTTGTAAAATGCAAGTGGAAGACTGAAAGACATAAATAAACTATATAAGTCAAAAGATCACGATCGGCCTCCAGAGTATGAATACATCACTGAATTACCATGTACATATAATAGTTTTAAAATCAAAATGTCAAACAGTACAATTACAATGATAATCCCTGTAGCCCCGTCGATCCGGATAGTCTAAGCGAACCCGCCGGAGAACTGCATATACGAGAACTCGTCCTAATCATCATAGTAATCAGGCTCTGCCTCTGGGGTCACGTCATCATCTGAAATCAAGACAAAGTCTAGTTGGTGTTTAAAACACCGTCCCGTGACGTGAGAGTGAGTGATCAACTCAATGGAACTATAAAGCAGAGGTTAACATGTTATCAACTCAGTCAAACAGTAATGATAAAGTAATAAAATTAAACATACCTAGATACTCTTATTAATGCAAGAATGATATGAACAATAATACATGCTCTCGCCTACACTCCCTTGTGCGACACCATCTTACAGTCGCGGCATGCTTTCTTCCCTCTGTGCTCTTCAACCCGGGGCACATGCAGTGCGATGTTATGAGCATGATTACCAAGTTTTTATTAGTCCTTTTCATACAGCAGGATTGAAAAAATAAGGTACCTCCCTTATATCAATTCTCAAATAATGATCCATCTAGGGTCGTCAATCCTAGTTAATCACATACGATAGGCAAGTTCAGGTCATTACCACCAACACCCTACTAACTGGCAGTCTATTTTCGAAGGCTCGTCGCCAACCTGACTGGGGACCACAGCTAGGCTGTGCCGGGTTAGGCCTATTTTATACTCGAGGTCACTCCACCAATGCCCTACCAAGTGGCAGTCTATTTTCGAAAGCTCGTCGCCAACCCGACTGGGGACCATAGCCAGGCTACACCAATGGAGGCCGACAGCTCGAATACAATGTCCCATACCACCGTATTCGGCTCACGAGTTTGGGTTGTTCACTGGTCACTACGGGGAGGCTCGTCGCCCCAGCGTAGGCCAACAGCTCAACCATGATGTCCCATACCACCATGTCCGGCTCATGAGTCTTAGTAGATCGAGGTACCAAGGTTAACAGAGTTTTCACTGGTGAGTTTGGTACCTTAGGTTCAAGCAGTAGCGTCCAAACGTGGTGAACATACATCGGTTCAATCGGGTTACTTGACGAGCTCGACTAGCCCGAGCGCATGACAAGTTGAATGACATGAAGTGCGTAAGCACTCCGCGTGGCCTAACCACTGTCAACAACCAAAGTACGGCTCAGATTCGTTGGACATGTCCTTTATGGCAAAACAACCTCAGCCATTAATACGAAATTTGTTACCGATTGCCTGGACTATACCATAGCCCCAATCACATTCAATTATAACAAAATATCCTAGAAGATAGTTAAAGCAGTAATGGATCAAGATTTTAAATCATACAATCAAAGGTCCGATATTGTCCGCTTTAGGACTGTCAGGGCTGTTGCACGGAATCATTACACCACTACCCCATCACCCTTCACGGCTTTGTTTTTGCATTTTATGGAATATAACTTAAACATGGGTTTATACATATGCATTACATAGATAAACAGACACTATAGTATACAGTACATGGAGGAAAACATACACATAGTTAAAGGAGTTGAGAATCATATCTCAACACCCTTATACATTACAATTTACTAACTACTTACTCATTCAGACATTTCAGTAAACACTTTAGACTACTTTCATCAACATACATGACATATGTTGATCACATAGGTATTAGGCCAAATCCTTTCACTAGGGAGTTGCCCCATTTATAGCACGCATGCACCCATGACGAATAGTCATGGCAAGCATGAATCCAAGTTCCATATTCATTCATTCATTTTCAGAAACACTTTGGCTACACACTGTATCACATATAACGTATATTTGTCGTGACGTGATTTAGGGCAAGTCCTTTTGCTAAGGATTGTCGCCTACACAACAATCGCATAGCCACAATAGTTAGTCATGGCGTATACTAACGCAAGGTTTATACTCATTTAGTCTTTTACTCAAACACTTAGGCTACGCATTGTAGCATACATGACGTATGTTAATATAACATGTATTAGGCTAATCTGTTCACCCAGAAGTTGATACACATGCATCTAGCATACATAGACAGCAATTAATCATAGCAAGCACAAATTCGAATTTCATACATATACGGTATTTTCTACAAATACGAGGAATATAGTATATTCAACCTAGTTAACGTATAACTAAAAAATGAAACGGACATCACTTTATGCATGTGAAATAGCACCTATGTCAAAAATAAATCATTAACCGATATTGAAAGCCTTGAAAACCATAACCTATACGTCTATAGTTCGCACCTTATGCTGATAAACGCGTAATGGAGTCGTTTTAAACACATAGTCTTTGTCACCAGCAAAATGGCAACCTATAGCATGAACTAGGTTAGCTATTTCATTATTTCAACTATTAGAAACCCTAGAATGGATTAGGGTTAGGTTTTCTTACCTAAGAACAGGATCGGTATGCCAATAGAGCGATACAGAAGTGATGGTAAGGCACATGGAGTAGCCGGGATCGAATCTCAGGAGTGACTCCAACTTTTCTCTCACTTTCTCTCTCTTTACTCTCTTCTCTCTCTTAGTGTTTTTCCCAAATTCGTATGGAGTGAATGAGAGAGGGTTTAAGGTCTTTATATAGGCCTAAAACTGATGGAAATGGCCCCAAGGCTAAGGTATACTTAGGTTATAGCCAAAGGGAGTCTATTTTAGCTCAACGGAGCACTTCCGGAGCCCCCCTTGAGCCAAAGGTCGGACTTAAGCTCTCTGACCATGGATCTAGATCGAGTTAGGTTTTCAGTTCAATCAGATTTACAGATCACCCATGGCGAACCAGTTTTAGTTCAACGGTCCACGATCACTGATTAAGGCGACAAGTACACTGACCTGTGTATGAAATTTCCCCTGATCTGAGGGTGTATTTGGGTCAGATTCTGACAGTCTAAATCCTTATAGTCAGCCCGCAAGCGACAAGTCTCAGATAACTTAAATTTAGATTTTTATTTTTAAAATATCTATGTTTCTCACACACTTCACTCCAGGCTCAAGCGAATAGCCTCGGGACACAATCTAGACTTAATTTCCGAAGTGGTTGTCAAGTCTAGCAAGGTGATTGTAATTATATAACTTCGTATTAATCGAACTTTCGACATGCGGTCCAAATCCGATACGGAGTTTTAATGTACTCCTAAGAGCAACTGGGTAATGAGATTGATCCTAGATTTTAGGGTAGCCTAGCGTCAATGATTTTACCAGTTTTAGGTCTTGCAGATCGCATTTAAAGTGATTAATGTTGATTTCATAGGTAAACTAGTTTAGCACTTAGTTAATTTCATATAATTTTTAAAGGATTTGGTCCTGAGTGATTTCTGCTTAAGGTGGTACTCGGGTCTTTGTATAGATTTTTCTGGGACGTTACACTTCCCTTATTAGGTTATCCTAAATCATTGGGCCCCCATAATTATTAGGCTCATTCTCATCTTCATCCTTCCCTTAGTGGGCTAACCTAAACTGTTGGGCCCTTATTATTGATGGTGCTTCTACCATGTCTTATAAATTTGTCTAAGCCACAAAGCCCATCTCGTGCTTATTGGGCCCCGTAAGAAGCCTAGTTTACTACATTATGGGGTGGGTGAGGAAGCTCACTCCTTATTCTTGGGCCCATTCTCGATATGAGTAGGCCATCTAGGTTCATCCTTGATATGAGGAGAGTACATCGTCACCGTAAAATATGCTTGTATAACTTCATGATTCATGCCCATGCACATCATATGTATGCTTGATATAAGGAGTGATTGATCATAGCATATGCCATTGGGCAGATTGATTATGGGACTCCCTGATAGAAGGAGTTGCCCCATATGAGCACGCAGTATACGCAGGATTGTTGCATGACTGGATAATATGACTCATGCATCTTGCATTTGTGTGACATAATTACTTTACACCCTAGCGACATCAGGGCTGTAGCCTCCACAGGCATACTGTAGATAGCAGGATTGGACACCGAAAATGTTTTGGTTATAGCACTGGGGCACCATAAATGTCTGTGGGAAAGTCCCTAAACCCTTATGGTACCAAGAGGTTGCTCTAACGTCGAGACCGACTGTATACATGAGCGCCCATGTGCCGAATACTAGGAGGCAGCATCTCCCACTATGTCGTAGTCGATTGGAAGAGGGTGTGACCTTACCCGCCCGGAGAAAAGGGGGCATAGCTAGGATGAGTTTGACCAGCTCGAGGAATGGGTCCACCATCAATATGTCGGATAGGATTGGCAGACTATTGGTCAGGTCGATAATGAGGTCTCTTACGCTCACTTGGACTGCGCGCCTGGGGGAGGGGCAGTTAAAGTGGAGTGCATTAGACCCCGGTGATTTTCCAGAGAGGAACTATACTGATATATGATGTTCCAGAGGTGAACCGTACTGATATATGATCCCAGATGAGAAATGGTATGATTGCATTGCATATTGCATATGACATTAGGCCATGTAGGCCTTGCATCGCATAGCCTTCGTATGGCTGGCAGCATTCATGTTTTGCATCACATAGCCTTGGTATGGCCAATAGCATTCATGCCTTGCATTGCATAGCCTTGGTATGGTTAATAGCATTCATTGACTTGCCAACATTTTCTGCATTACTGTAACACCCCGGATTTTTGCCAACCTGGAATTAGACGTCCTTAGGCAATGGGTCGATCCTAAGACCTTATTAACTTGTCAGAACTAAATCCCACAGTCTAAAAATCTCTCCTTAACCATTTTCTTCACAAATTCCACCCTTCACCACCTTTTTCTTTAAAATTTTTAAAGTACTTTCATCCTAGACACTATCCTAAACTAGCTAAGTAGTATAACTTGGATCACTTTATATACAAACTACAAAGGCCCAGGTACCACCTCGGAAATCTTACAGGACTAAACCCTTTAGAAATTAAGTGAGATTTAGCTAGTGTTAAACTAGAGTGCCTGTGAAATTAGCACCAATCGCTTTAAATACGATCTGCAAGACTCAAAACTTGTAGAATCATTGACGCTAGGTTACCCTAAAACTTAGGATCAATCTCATTACCCGGCTGCTCACGGGAGCATCTCGAAACTTCGTATTAGGTCTAGACCGCACATCGGAAGTCCGATTAACACGAAGTTAAGGAACTAGGACCGCCTCACTGGGCTTGACAACCACCTCGGAAATCAGGTCCAGTCGATGTCCCACGGCCATTCGCTTGAGTCCGGAGCGAGGGTGTGTGAAAAACACTATTCCCTTTACAAAATAAATATCCGGAATAGTGATCGACACCATTCGCTTGCGCATCAAGATAAGCAACCGGACCGTCGAATCGGACTAAATTACACCCTCGGATTAAGAAAAATTTCAGGAACATTTACATGTGCTTGGAATTTCGGATCGTGGCCCACTGACCGTTGAACTGAAAGTGGTCCGCCACGTGCGATCTGGGAATCCGATCGAGTCGAAAACGTAATCCCACATAGATCCATGTGTGGTGAGCTTAAGTCTGACGTTTGGCTCAAGGGGGGCCACCAGAAATACTCTTTTGAGCTGGAACATCGCCGAAATGCTTATAATAGCAGTAACCCTTGAACCTGAGTCTATTTCGGGAAGGTTTTAGCTATAAAAGGACCTTAAACCCTCTCCCATTCCAGCCATATGAATTTGGATTTGAGAGAGAGAAAAGAGAGAGAAAGTGAGGGAGATGTGGGAGGAACTCCCTGCTGCTGTTCCCTGCCGCTATTCGGGCTCCACCGCCTGATTCTCATCGCTTTCCCAGCGATTCTGGCGTCGTTTCTAGGTAAGAAACCCTAACCCTAACCTGTTTTAGGGTTGTTTAGGTTGTAGGTTATGAAATAGCTAACGTATTTCATTCCATAGGTTGCCAAACTCCCGTATACGGAAGCTTAGCGAACCTATCGGTTCCGTTACGATTCTACAACAAAAGGTGCGGACTTTAGGTGTATAGGTTATAGTTTTCAACGCTTTCAATGTCAGATAATGATAGATTCATGATCTGCATGCAATTGCACATGTACAAAGTGCTTTCCGTTTTCAGTTTCGATTAGAATTGTAGAATTTGGAATTTCACATACTCTAGGTATTCGTATAAAATACCGTATACATATTTTTTATGGAAATGTGTTTGACATGTTTATTTGTCATATGGATATATGACGTATGGATAAAATACTTATTTGGCGAAAGGATTCGCCTAAATACATGTTTACTAATAAACACTATGTATGTAGAAATACGGTATTGTAAGAAGTACCGTATACATGTATATTTTAGCGATGTGTTTGTCATGATTAATTGTCGTATAAATATATTATGTGCGTATAAAAAAATTGCTTGGCGAAGGGAATCGCCGTAATACATGTTTGCTTGTATACAGTAAGTATGTTGAAAATGCGTATTCTAGAAAATACTGTATACGTATAAATTTTGGAGATGCATTTATCATGATTATTTCTTTGTAGTAATATATTATACATGGATAAAATACTCACTTGGCTAAAGGATAGCCCTAATACATGTTTTGCTAACATACACCATGTATGTTGTATTAGTGTATTCTAAGTGTTTGTGAAAATGACTGAATGAGTATAGAATCCTCATTCGTGCTCGCCATGACTAATTGTCATGGATTCATGATTGTTGTATTGGCGATACCCTTTTGACGAAAGGATTTGCCCTAAATCACGCCACGGCCGATAGACACCATATATGCTAAAATGTGTGGCCCAAGTGTTTGTGGAAATGACTGAATGAATATGGAACTTGGATTCCTGCTTGCCATGACTATCCGTCGTGGGTGTACGCGTGTTATGATTGGGGCAACTCCCTAGTGAAAGGATTTGGCCTAATGCCTATGTGATCGACATATGTCATGTATGTTGATGCATGTTTGTTTTAGTGTTTCTTGAAATGTCTGAATGAGTAGTAGTTAGCAAATTGTAATGTATAAGGGTGTTGAGATATGATTCTCAACCTCTTTTAACTATGTGTATGATCTTCTTGGATTGTTGTGTGATTAGGAATTGAACATGTATAAACCCATGCTTGTGTTGTGATTCATAACATGCTCAACTGCTTTATGATTATAACTATGTAATGCATATGTTTAAATTTATATTTACATTGTATGATCCATCTTGGGTGATGGGGGAGCGGAGCAACGAGTGCGTGCAACAGCCCTGGCAGCCCTAAATGGATAATACCATACCTTGATTGTATGAGTGGAATCTTGATCCATTACTGCTTTATCTATCTTCAAGCTATCATGTTTGGGGCTATGATTATAGTCCAGACAATCGGTACCAGAATTGAATACGTGGCTGCGATTCATTTGTCACGTGAGATGTGTTCGACGAACCCGAGTCGTACTTCAGTTGGCGATAGTGGTTGGCCATGCGAAGTGCTTATGCACTTCATGTCGTTCAACTTGTTGTGCGCTCGAGCTAGCCGAGCTCGTCAAGTAACCCGATCTGTCTTATGTATGTTCACCATGTTTGGTCGCTACTGCTTGAACCTAGGGTACCAAACTTACCAGTGAAATCCTTTTTAACCATGGTACCTCGATCCGCTAAGACTCATGAGCCGGGCATGGTGGTATGGGACACCGTGGTCGAGCTGTCGGCCTACGCTGGGACCACGTGCCTCCCCGTAGTGACCAGTGAGCAACTAGACTCGTGAGCCGATTATGGTGGTATGGGACACTATATTCGAGCTGTCGATACTTACGGCGAGAGCCGAGTACGGTGAGACCTGTACTCGTGCTGATGGGCGACGAGTCCTCTGTAGTATCTTCGAGTATACTCCAAGGTCTGTGATTGGCGACGAGTCTTTCACAGCAACTGGAGTATGAGTTGAGCCGAGTACGGTGAGACCTGTATTCGAGCTGACGGCTAGTGATTGAGCCGAGTACGGTGAGACCTGTACTCGAGCTGACGGTGAGCAATTGAGTCGCATACGGTGAGATCTGTATTCGTGCTGACGGGTGACGAGCCCTTTGTGATGCCTTCGCTACGCCTCTCAAACCATAATATTGTATGAGATTGACTAGGACTGACGACCCTAGAATGGATCATGTTTGGGAATGATACAAGGGAGGTACCTTAGTTTCCCAATACTGCTGTTTGAAATGGACTAATAATAACTCGGTAATCATGATCATCATCGCACCGCATGTGCTTAGTAGATGTGGCGCACTGAGGGAGTTAAGCATTCGCGAATGTAAGATGATGTCGCATGAGGGTGGTTTGGCAAGGGCATACAGCATCATGTCATTTCATTCTCGCACTTAATAAGAGTAGTTAGAATTGTTTGATTTGTACTGCTTTATCATTACTGCTTGATTGAATTGATAACATGTTAACCTATGCTTTCTTGTTCCACTTGAGTTGATCACTCACTCCCACGTTATGGGACGGTGTTGTACACACCAACCAGATTTTTTGAATTTCAGATGATGGTGATGCTTATGAAGCAGAGTCGGACTACTTCTATGGAGATGAGGAGGAGTTCTCCTATCATGTAACTCTCTGACGGGTCTCTCGAAGACCACAGTGCGCATTGATGGGGCTATGGTACTTGGGATAGAAGATATTACACTTACACATTTGGTATATTTTAGAAGCGTACTTGTAATTATTTAACCTAGTAATGTTATCACACTCTGGAGACTCATCACAGTTTATATATTTTATCTATCTATCATCGTCTTCCGCTTGCAATTTAACTGTTTCTGGAGTATGATATGCTGTTTTGGCTTAATCTCACTCATGTTCAATGCACGAATACAGTCAACATTCAATCATCATTCATTTTGTTGCATAAGTGATGTTCTGGAACTCGGGAGTTGAGTTTATGCTCGACCCCCGATTTTCAGGGCGTTACAAGTTGGTATCAGAGCATAATTTGGATTAAACCGGACCTGGGTTATGGTCACACGACACACACTGACGCACTCTGACTTAGGAGGGAGCGACGAAATGTAGAAACAGTCTTAGGCATCCCTGCTCCATCCAACGGCTTGTTCGCTGAAAGCAAACGCCGAAATCGAGTACGTATTAACCCTTGGTCGCACGGGTCGAGCTTATAATATTCATAGGCCGTCTATTAAAGAGTCTAGATTACAATCCACCTCACCCCAACCGTTGAAAATAGATAGAATACGGGATAAACGTGATAAGGATAACTACTCCGAATCCTCGGAGCTTCTCTGGACTCCTCACAGAGACTTCCCAAATCCACGAGAAAAGAAAAGCAGAAAGTAGAAATAAATTCTAATAAATTCGAATTGATTAATGAATGACTACAAAAATTGAGTTCACAACCCTTTAAATAGGAATACCAAGCAATGGTAAAGAAATCAGAAACAAACTACAACTAAAACTCCTAGAATTCGCGACTTACCATAAGGTGGTGATGTCTACTAGTGTGCAGAGTTTTCAGCCAAGAATAATAAGTGTCCTATTTGGCTTCACCAAACCATTCTCCTAATTATTCTAAGCTCTTTACGCGATGAGCGCAACTCCTAAAGCCCAATGGATGAAGAGTAATGAAACTAAAAAATACTATTTTAGTAAAACGAAATTAAAACAGGAAAATGACTGTCAATCGGAGGCTTTTTTCGCAATTCTGGGCTACGCAACCCGGCATAGTTGGGTTGGTTGGCTTCATTAGCTCGTTCTACCCCAAATTCATATATTGTACATCAGATAACTCATTCCGGATTGCAAGTTACGTCCAATTATCCCGAAACTACCCGAAATGGAGCGAATCGGATTCGGGGCCCTCCCCACTTAGATCCGATGGGACCCAGGGTCGAACCAGGGTGCATTTGGCACCTTGGGACCACAGAGAACACGACCTCACCGCGGCGGCGCGGTTCCGGCCAAGGCGGACCGTGGTGGAGCCGCGGTTCCGGCGGCGGACCGCAGTCTGGTGGCCCATCTGAGGTGGCTCCAAGGCTGGGCTTGGTCGGCCCGACCTCCCCTACCCCCTGGTACATGCGGTTTTGGCAAATGATTGGGATTTTGGGGGCTAGAGCACCCCACTCTCTCATTTCACCCTTCCAAGCCCTCCAACTTGTTGTTTCTCTCTCCAATCTCCCTCTCAATCCTACATTCCACCTTTTTTTACCACCATCCATCCTTCCACAATGTTTACAGTAATACCTACCTTTCCCCCCTCTTCATTCTCTCTCAATTGAGCTCCTACACCCCCCATTTGAGGCTCAAATTCCTGTAAACTCTCAAACCAGCCCATCTCTTCACTTCCTTTCTTTAAACCCAGTCTGTTGAGACCCCAATCCGTGGAGAACCAAACCTCCAGCCCTATCTCTCTCTCTTCATCACTTTCCATTCGCTTTTCCATGGCTCTATCCGAGCATGTACGCCATTCTCTTGGATGTCTAATCATCCATACTGTTGCCTCGTGGTTCGCATGGGTTACTGTCTTAGGGTGCTTATGATTTCATGTTGATGGTTGTAGTTGTTGGTAGAATATTTTAGCTATTTGAGGGCATTTAGGGCCCGTTTGGCCAATTGCATTAGGTGAGTTTAGGGTGGATAGAATCGTATAAGTAATAATAAATGTACGTGTAGGATATGGTTCCTAGATTGGTGTATCCCATGTTTTCCAATACCATGTTTGGAGTGTGTACAATTAAAAGTAAATTCCGAGATTTCCTTTCAACTAACACTTAGAAATTCCTATTCCTGGGATTTAGAAATCCCATCTCACACTTTCCGACACAAGGCTCATTTTCCAAAGCCTATACCATTAATTTTAATCCCCTCCCACCCTCCTGCCAAATATGCCATTCCCAATTCCGAAGTGGGATTAGCAATACAATCCCATTTTAATACAACTTAAGACCATTGGCCAAGTAGTGATGCAGTGATAAAGTCCCTTGATATACATTAACCCACCACACTCTGACAGCTTAAGCTTTTTGAGTAAATGGTTGTTTGACAAATAGACCCCTAGAGTTTTGGACCTAGAGCGGTGCTCCTAGATGTCGACAGACCTGACCGTATAGGAAATCCAATAAATCGATAATGCGAACCTTAGGACCCTCTTTGTTGGTTTGAGCATATGTGAAATGCTCGAGCGTCAAGTATAGACAACTCAATTCCACAAGATAGATTTAGTTAGTCAGCTTGATTAGGCTGGAGCAAGACTCCATTCCTTCGTTGAATCCCCTTAATACTTTAGGCTTCCTTAGTAACTCTTAGGGAGCTTGTTTGGCGTAGAAACTATTCATGATTAGAGAAAACCTATATATCCATTGGATTCAATGTTAGGTCCAACCAATACATCCCTTAGAATTTCCTTCTCAAGGACTTAGTACAATTGGGAACACGGAGTAGAGAAACTACATATAAGCGAGGTATTCGCGGTTTGAATCGTATTCTCAAATCCTGGTAGTGACCAATGAACCCTATGCTCTGATCAAGCAGAAGGCCGGGATCGACTAGGATTAAGGAATGATATGGCAACTTTCTGTTTTAGCTAGGCAGGAGGTCCATGTATCCGACTCCGACCCACTACACAACATTCCTTCCGTGTTGGCCCGACCACTTACAACTAAAAGTTTATAAATTCGTCTTCGAGAAGTGTTAAGAACATATAGCCAATAGAGATTTTCTTTTAGGCCCCAAGGAATTACCCAAATGGGCAACAAATAGTTAGGAATTAGGTCCCAAATCGCATGCAATGTCGGCATACATTTTGTCCATATGAATAAAGAAAGATAACCTGCCTGTTAAGCTAGGCATGAATAAATAGGATCAATCTGGACCGTGACAAAGCTCCTTGGTAGAATTAGGCATCTTGCCTCAAACTCACACCCATTTGTGATAGCTCCTTTTTATAATCCTAGTACCAAAACTGATGTAGTGGGAGACCGCATCTCATTTCATGTCAATGATAGGTTATAAATTACACCTTGTTCCGATGTACGGAGCAGGACATAAATCTTAAGCCTTGAGGGTGAAAATAAATTTTAAGGGGGGTAGAACATTATGAGCCCAATCTGGTTAGGTCACCTATTGCATCTCTTTGATCTGGGTGGCGCAGCGGAAGCGTGGTGGACCCTACTCCACTGGCCCAGGATTGAAACGGTGCTCGTTAACATACGCACATTATAGAAGCCATAGCAAGTTCTAATATGAGAAACCGATTTAGCATGATCTAAAAAGATTTGATTCACCATCTCCTTTAACATAGATAATAACGAGGACTCTCTTAGACTAAGACCTAAAGGGCAACCTTAGAATAAACAATTTGAACCTTTCAATGATAGACATTCCCTACGTTTCTAGAGTGATCGGACTACGGAGTTACTGAAATATACAACTGCGAAACATTCGCGGCTTGACCCAATTCTCAATCTTGGGCGACTACCAATGGACTCACTGCTTGGCCGAGCAGAAGACCAGGATCCACCAGGATTCGGAAGTGATACAATGAGCTTCCTACCCTGGCCGGTAGATGATCGATGTATCAGTATCGAGCCCACTATTACCATCTCTCCGTGTTGGTCAAATAATGAAAACAGCTATCTTACTCTAAATTGGTGGGAATTATCGTCAAGACTCCAAATAGGTAAAGAAATAAATTATAGTAAGCCATCAGGGTATGAGAAATGGATAAAGAAATAAGTTTTAAGGGGGGTAGACTAAAATGAACCAACTAGTACATACCCTACTACGCGTAGAAACTTGGAACCAATAAGTCTTAGGCAAATAAAATAATAGAAATCTTCCCTTATTACCCTTAGCCAATTTCGGGGACGAAATTTTGTTTTAAGGGGGGTAGATTGTAACACCCTGGATTTTTGCCAACCTGGAATTAGACGTCCTTAGGCAATGGGTCGATCCTAAGACCTTATTAACTTGTCAGAACTAAATCCCACAGTCTAAAAATCTCTCCTTAACCATTTTCTTCACAAATTCCACCCTTCACCACCTTTTTCTTTAAAATTTTCAAAGTACTTTCATCCTAGACACTATCCTAAACTAGCTAAGTAGTATAACTTGGATCACTTTATATACAAACTACAAAGGCCCAGGTACCACCTCAGACAGAAATCTTACAGGACTAAACCCTTTAGAAATTAAGTGAGATTTAGCTAGTATTAAACTAGAGTGCCTGTGAAATTAGCACCAATCGCTTTAAATACGATCTGCAAGACTCAAAACTTGTAGAATCATTGACGCTAGGTTACCCTAAAACTTAGGATCAATCTCATTACCCGGCTGCTCACGGGAGCATCTCGAAACTTCGTATTAGGTCTAGACCGCACATCGGAAGTCCGATTAACACGAAGTTAAGGAACTAGGACCGCCTCACTGGGCTTGACAACCACCTCGGAAATCAGGTCCAGTCGATGTCCCACGGCCATTCGCTTGAGTCCGGAGCGAGGGTGTGTGAAAAACACTATTCCCTTTACAAAATAAATATCTGGAATAGTGATCTGACACCATTCGCTTGCGCATCAGTATTAAGCAACCAAACCGTCAGAATCAGACTAAATTACACCCTCGGATTAAGAAAAATTTCAGGAACATTTACATGTGCTTGGAATTTCTGATCGTGGCCCACTGACCGTTGAACTGAAAGTGGTCCGCCACGTGCGATCTGAGAATCCGATCGAGTCGAAAACGTAATCCCACATAGATCCATGTGTGGTGAGCTTAAGTCTGACGTTTGGCTCAAGGGGGGCCACCAGAAACACTCTTTTGAGCTGGAACATCGCCGAAATGCTTATAATAGCAGTAACCCTTGAACCGAGTCTATTTTGGGAAGGTTTTAGGCTATAAAAGGACCTTAAACCCTCTCCCATTCCAGCCATACGAATTTGGATTTGAGAGAGAGAAAAGAGAGAGAAAGTGAGGGAGATGTGGGAGGAACTCCCTGCTGCTGTTCCCTGCCGCTATTTGGGCTCCACCGCCTGATTCTCATCGCTTTCCCGGCGATTCTGGCGTCGTTTCTAGGTAAGAAACCCTAACCCTAACCTGTTTTAGGGTTGTTTAGGTTGTAGGTTATGAAATAGCTAACGTATTTCGTTCCATAGGTTGCCAAACTCCCGTATACGGAAGCTTAGCGAACCTATCGGCTCCGTTACGATTCTACAACAAAAGGTGCGGACTTTAGGTGTATAGGTTATGGTTTTCAACGCTTTCAATGTCAGATAATGATAGATTCATGATCTGTATGCAATTGCACATGTACAAAGTGCTTTCCGTTTTCAGTTTCGATTAGAATTGTAGAATTTGGAATTTCACATACTCTAGGTATTCGTATAAAATACCGTATACATATTTTTTATGGAAATGTGTTTGACATGTTTATTTGTCATATGGATATATGACGTATGGATAAAATACTTATTTGGCGAAAGGATTCGCCTAAATACATGTTTACTAATAAACACTATGTATGTAGAAATACGGTATTGTAAGAAGTACCGTATACATGTATATTTTAGCGATGTGTTTGTCATGATTAATTGTCGTATAAATATATTATGTGCATATAAAAAAATTGCTTGGCGAAGGGAATCGCCGTAATACATGTTTGCTTGTATACAGTATGTGTGTTGAAAATGCGTATTCTAGAAAATACTGTATACGTATAAATTTTGGAGATGCATTTATCATGATTATTTGCTGTAGTATTATATTATACATGGATAAAATACTCACTTGGCTAAAGGATAGCCCTAATACATGTTTTACTAACATACACCATGTATGTTGTATTAGTGTATTCTAAGTGTTTGTGAAAATGACTGAATGAGTATAGAATCCTCATTCGTGCTCGCCATGACTAATTGTCGTGGATTCATGATTGTTGTATTGGCGATACCCTTTTGACGAAAGGATTTGCCCTAAATCACGCCAAGGCCGATAGACACTATATATGCTAAAATGTGTGGCCCAAGTGTTTGTGGAAATGACTGAATGAATATGGAACTTGGATTCCTGCTTGCCATGACTATCCGTCGTGGGTGTACGCGTGTTATGATTGGGGCAACTCCCTAGTGAAAGGATTTGGCCTAATGCCTATGTGATCGACATATGTCATGTATGTTGATGCATGTTTGTTTTAGTGTTTCTTGAAATGTCTGAATGAGTAGTAGTTAGCAAATTGTAATGTATAAGGGTATTGAGATATGATTCTCAACCTCTTTTAACTATGTGTATGATCTTCTTGGATTGTTGTGTGATTAGGAATTGATCATGTATAAACTCATGCTTGTGTTGTGATTCATAACATGCTCAACCGCTTTATGATTATAACTATGTAATGCATATGTTTAAATTTATATTTACGTTGTATGATCCGTCTTGGGTGATGGGGGAGCGGAGCAACGAGTGCGTGCAACAGCCCTGGCAGCCCTAAACGGATAATACCATATCTTGATTGTATGAGTGGAATCTTGATCCATTACTGCTTTATCTATCTTCAAGCTATCATGTTTGGGGCTATGATTATAGTCCAGATAATCGGTACCAGAATTGAATTCGTGGCTGCGATTCATTTGTCACATGAGATGTGTTCGACGAACCCGAGTCGTACTTCGGTTGGCGATAGTGGTTGGCCACGCGAAGTGCTTATGCACTTCATGTCGTTCAACTTATTGTGCGCTTGAGCTAGCCGAGCTCGTCGAGTAACCCGATCTGTCTTATGTATGTTCACCATGTTTGGTCGCTACTGCTTGAACCTAGGGTACCAAACTTATCAGTGAAATCCCTTTTAACCATGGTACCTCGATCCGCTAAGACTCATGAGCCGGGCATGGTGGTATGGGACACCGTAGTCGAGCTGTCGGCCTACGCTGGGGCCACGTGCCTCCCCGTAGTGACCAGTGAGCAACTAGACTCGTGAGCCGATTATGGTGGTATGGGACACTATATTCGAGCTGTCGATACTTACGGGGAGAGCCGAGTACGGTGAGACCTGTACTCATGCTGACGGGCGATGAGTCCTCTGTAGTATCTTCGAGTATACTCCAAGGTCTGTGATTGGCGACGAGTCTTTCACAGCAACTGGAGTATGAGTTGAGCCGAGTACGGTGAGACCTGTATTCGAGTGACGGCTAGTGATTGAGCCGAGTACGGTGAGACGTACTCGAGCTGACGGTCAACAATTGAGCCGCATACGGTGAGATCGTATTCGTCTTGACGGGTGACGAGCCCTTTGTGATGCCTTCGCTACGCCTCTCAAACCATAATATCGTATGAGATTGACTAGGACTGACGACCCTAGAACGGATCATGTTTGGGAATGATACAAGGGAGGTACCTTAGTTTCCCAATACTGCTATTTGAAATGGACTAATAATAACTCGGTAATCATGATCATCATCGCACCGCATGTGCTTAGTAGATGTGGCGTCGAGGGAGTTAAGCATTCGCTGTGAACGTAAGATGATGTCGCATGAGGGTGGTTTGGCAAGGGCATACAGCATCATGTCATTTCATTCTCGCACTTAATAAGAGTAGTTAGAATTGTTTGATTTGTACTGCTTTATCATTACTGCTTGATTGAATTGATAACATGTTAACTTATGCTTTACTGTTCCACTGAGTTGATCACTCACTCCCACGTTATGGGACGGTGTTGTACACACCAACCAGATTTTTTGAATTTCAGATGATGGCGATGCTTATGAAGCAGAGTCGGACTACTTCTATGGAGATGAGGAAGAGTTCTCCTATCATGTAACTCTCTGACGGGTCTCTGAAGACCTGGTACTGCATTGACGGGGCTATGGTACTTGGGATAGAAGATATTACACTTACACATTTGGTATATTTTAAAACTGTACTTGTAATTATTTAACCTAGTAATGTTATCACACTCTGGAGACTCATCACAGTTTATATATTTTATCTATCTATCATCGTCTTCCGCTTGCAATTTAACTGTCTCTGGAGTATGATATGCTGTTTTGGCTTAATCTCACTCATGTTCAATGCATGAATACAGTCAACATTCAATCATCATTCATTTTGTTGCATAAGTGATGTTCTGGAACTCGGGAGTTGAGTTTATGCTCGAACCCCGATTTTCAGGGCGTTACAATTACTCTGATATTGCATACTTGGCACATATATTGCGCACATACTTACACCACCTTCTAAGCTTTCGATAAGCTTATGCACGATAGATGCGTGCAGGTGACGCTAAGACGCAGTCGAACTAAGGTAGGAGCATACAGCTGATCTTCTAGAGTTTTTAATATCCACCTTTTATTTCCCTTTATGCATTGTACTCAAAGTTTTTGATATAGTGGATATGTGGTGATGTCGTGGTTATTGTTTGTGGGTTATGCTTATGGTTATGCTTCTTATAAAAAAATTTTATGTTGAAAATCCTCCTTGTAGGATCTCAGGATCATAATCTAGTATATGGGTGCTGGGAGCTGAAAATAGGGTACTACGGAGGCTGTCAGCGTTGGATTCGGTGATCGAAAATTTTGTTAGCCCAGTTTCTAAGTTCGGGGCATGACAGTTCTAGGTTCTAAATAGATTTTAAATCGATTCAAACCAAAGGCTACTTGTTTGAATTCCTCAAGATCTCAAAGAAGAGTATCTACTCTCTTTATAAATTAAGATTCATAAAAAGGAGATCAAGGAATTTAAACAAAAACTATTAAGGAATTAAAAATACCATGCAATAGCTTAACAATAATGGGGAGCTCTATCTCTTGATGAAGACTTTTCTCAACTTGAATTGGTAATTTTGGATTAAGAGAAGACCTCTACTTATAGGCTGAAAGGTTATTGCTTCGACCCGTCTAACGTTTTCTTCGACTTGTCTAAGGTTCAACAAAATTTTAAATTTTGAACGTGATCGGATAAAACTGAACTACGACTGGTCAAAGGCCCTGCTCGACTGGTCGAGGGTCCTGTTCAACTAGTCGAGCATGGGCTTCGACTCGTTGAGGGTGCCAAATTTTAGTTGCTAGACTTCGAGTCGAGCACCCCATGGCTGGTTGAGAGCCACTCTTCGACAGGTCGAGTAGTTTGCTCGACCGGTCAAAGAAGTAACGGAAAAATCTGTTTTTTCTGAATTTAAAACTTAGACTGGTCAAATATTTCTTAGACTGGTCAAGCCATAGCTTAGACTAGTCGAACCTAAGCCTAAACTAGTCGAACATAAGCCTATATAAAGTATAAAGACCCATATATGATTATGTTTTGAAAGGACCTAAGCCTAAGGTCTTTCTAGGGTCTATTATACCTAAAAAGACTGAACATTGAAGTAGCTTAAACTTCTCAGAACTTGTTCTTAAATCTTCAATAGAGCTTGGAACTTGCTCTTGAATCTTCAATAGAGCTTGGAACTTGTTCTTGAATCTTCAATAGAGCTTGAAGTAGGAGTTTGATCTTCTACTAGTATTTAGTAGAACTTGAACTTTCTTCACCCATCTTGATTCTCTTGAAGGTGAACTTTCCATCTTGATTCTCTTGAAGGTGAACCACTTCATAAGTTGTTTTGTCTAAACGAAATTTGACAAATAAAGGTGTGCTTTATGCACTTTAGCACTTACAATCTCCCCATTTGTCAAATTCGTGACCAAACACTTAACACAACAACAATTATAATAACAGCTTGATTTCCATGATGTAGAAGGTGCAGCTTTATTGAATGTGCAATTTTTACTCCCCCTCAATGTGAGATGTTCCCTGTTTTATGATAAATACATATACATTTCCAATGCAAAACTCCAACAATCATATATTAAATATTTTCCATTCCAACCATATATCAATATATCAACATATCAACATTCATATCCTGTGTGCATCTTTATTCATTCTACTTATAAAATCAGCAATTCTCTCCCCCTTTTTTGTCACAAGAGGACAAAGGGAAGACTACACGTGTGATTATAATAAATAAACCACAGTAGAATCAGTAGAGCAATAAGAGGAAAATGCGTAGAGAATATCAAAAGAGTTATCAAAATGTCATCAACAAGGAGTAAGAGAGTAATTTTAGAAAGTTATCAACCAGCACACACAAAGTATAAAGTTATACAGCCCAAAGATAAATGAAAATCAACCTAATCAGATCTAAAAGAGGATGGAGGAGGTATAGATGGATCAATCTGGTAAAGTCCTTTGGTAATGCGATGAAAGTATTTTTAGATATATTTCATGGAGGCTTTGTAACTTTCAACCAGATTATCCTGAGATACCTTCAATTCAACAACCTGTTCTTCTAAAGACTTGAGCCGATCATCAACCTGAGATGGTTGATAGTCAGGATTAACTTCATCATCTGATTCCAACTCTGCAAAGATATCATCCATAGATGTGTCCTCGGTAATGGTGGGTCTTCCTCTTCTTCTTCATCCTCATCTCTCTGACCAGGAAGGAATGCCAGGTTCATCTTATTAATATTCGTATTATCAAATGGGAGAGCGGACTCGGGCGCCTCGGTCGATGGAATGACAACGTTGCAATAGATAGCAAGGGTTGTCATGAGATATGCAAAAGGTATTAACCCATGACCCGGACGGATACGAAATTGGATAATCAAGTAACATATCAATGAGGGAAGACAGATAGGAATGCCATACGCAATGACGTGAAGGGCACGAGTCATAAAGGGAGTAAGTTCAGACTTATTCCCAAAACGAGGATACACATTAGACATGAAAATACGATGAAGGACTCTAAATCTTGGAATCATCTGGGTGGCACGGAGGGCATTACCAGAACTCCAATCAACATTAAATCTACATAACTTGTGAGTATATTCCCTTCGCTGAGATTCATTCATTTTATCACTAAGGGTGGCAATGGGAATCCCTTCATCATTAACATTCACATCAAGAAATCCTGAGATCAGGTGCCTATCAACTGGAACTGTCCATTCTCTTAAATTAATAGAGAACGACATATTCTCAAGGGACAATTCTCCTATTGAAGCATACATCCCTTGTGCTAAGGAGCGGTATGTCGTTCTGCCCCAACCAAGAATGTTTTCCCAACCAACGGCATTAAGGATAGGTAAGAGTTTGAATGGAGCAATTTGGTTGATATACACAGTCCTTTCGATGATAATATCTCTAGAGCGAAGATCCCTAACATGTTCCAAATCTTCTTCAGGAGATCATAGGGTTCTCACCCTAATTAGAGTTGTCCTGGAGGAGGAGCCGCTAGGGCCCTTGCATGTAGCCTTCCTCTTAGACCGATGTTCCATGTAGAGTTTGTAAAAGAGAATATTAAAAAAAATATAGATGGGTTTGCCTTAGATCAAATTTTTGTACAAAAACCCTCTATAGAAAAGATGTAAATCTCAAATCAACCACAAAATGAAGATTAACTAGCAAGAAGGAACCCAAATCTAAAAAGAAATTGAAAATAAACCATTTACAATGACAAAAATGGAGATGGGTTCAACGAGTGGAGCCACGGCTAGTCGAGGAAGAAGAGCAAAATGAAGAAGAAAAAGTGATTTCTCCTCTTTTAAGAAGCTCATTCGTGCACTTCGACTGGTCGAGTATGGTCCTCGACCCGTCGAAGGTCGACTGATCGAGGACATGTTTGACCGATCATGCAGCTAGAAAATTTCATATTTTAAAAAATTTTGCAATTTATATGTTTTTCATTTTAAAAAAAATTTATAAAGATACAAAAAAAAATGCATAAACAACATGATTTAATTAATTAAAAGTACACAGACCAATATCATGTTTTAATTTGGAATATCTATTCATGTTAAGTGGTTTGGTCATAATGTCTATAAGCTACTTTTCCGTCTGAATGTATTCTAATGAACTGTTGTCGTCATCAACTAATTCTCGAATGTAATAATATCGAATGTCGATATGTTTCGTACAAGAATGTTGAATGAGATTTTTTGAAATATTTATAGTACTTGAGTTATCACAATATAGTAACATTGTATCTTGTGCAATCCCATAATTAGCTAACATCCTTTTCATCTAGATCAACTGGGTGTTAGCATTGCTAGCTGCAATATATTCATCTTTAGCAATTGAGAGTGATACAGAATTTTGTTTCTTGTTGAGCCAGGAAACTAAACAATTCCCTATGTAGAAACATCCACCATTGGTAGATTTTCTATCGTCGATATTTTCTGCCCAGTCTGCATCGGTATATCAGCAAGTTGTACATTTGTATCATGCGGATACCATAGACTGAAATTAGTTGTACTTGCGATATATCGAATTATTCATTTAATAGTGATTAGATGAGATTCCTTAAGATCAGACTAATATCTAAGACATATTCCAACGCTAAAAGCAATATCAAGTCTACTAATAGTTAAGTATAGAAGACTACCAATCATGCTTCGATATAAACGAGAGTCTATACTTTTACCTGTTTCAACTTTAGAATGTTTGAGAGTTGTACTTATAGAAGTATCAAACTTTTTCCCATTCTCAAACACAAACTTCTTTACAAGATTCAAAGCATATTTGGTTTGAGAGATGAATATACCATCTTCCTATTGTTTTACTTGTAATCCAAGAAAGTAATTTAGTTCTTCACCCATACTCATTTCAAACTTGGATTTCACTAGATTTGCAAACTTAATAGACAAGTTAGAGCATGTAGATCCGTAAATAATATCATCAACATAGATTTGTACAATCAATATATGTTCATTATATCTTTTGACAAATAACATTTTATCAACGCTTCCCATGATAAAGTTATGACTAAGTAAAAATTTAGTCATCTTTTCATACCATACCCTAGGAGCTTGTTTTAGACCATAAAGTGCCTTTTTAATATTATATACATGATCTGAAAGTTTAAGGTCCTCAAAACCCTTCGGTTGTTCAACATACACTTCTTCATATAAATCACCGTTTAGAAATGCACTTTTAACATCCATTTAATATATTTTAAATTTCTTATAATAAGTAATTAAAACGAATAATCTAATGGATTCAAGGTGTGCAATTGGTGTAAAGGTTTCATCATAATCAATTCCTTCTATCTGAATATAGTCTTGTACAACCAGTCGTGCCTTGTTTCTGATGATATTTCCCATTTCATCATATTTATTCTTAAAAATCCATTTGGTTCTAATTATATGTTTATCAGATGGTCTAGGAACCAAATACCAAACATCATTTCTGACGAATTGATTTAACTCTTCTTGCTAACCTATATCCAATTTTCGTCGGTAAGTGCTTCAGGAAATGGCCTGTATAATTATTTCTTTCAGATTTAACTCTGTTGAGGTGTTTTAGGAGCAAAGAACTCATGTGATATACCATGGTCTGTATAATAGTTTTCAAAATTATTATTTTCAAACTCAATACCATGATCACTTTTGATTTTGATCACATGTACTTCTTTTTCAGTTTGAATTCTTTTGACTTCATCGAGAGCCTCTGATTTCTCTCTCAAGAAAGTTACCCATGTATATCTAGTAAAATCATCAATAATAACTAGAAAATACTTCTTTCCACCTCTACTCTCCATTCTTGTTGGTCCAACCAAATTCATATGGAGCAGTTCAAGAGGTTTAATTGTGGCTAAGGAGTTTACTTTCTTATGACTACTCCTGATTTTCTTGCCAATCTGACATGCGCCACAAATCTTTTCTATCTTTTTCAATTTGGGTAAACCACGAATATGATCTCTTTTGCTTAATCTATAAAGATTTCTAAAGTTAACATATCCAAGATATTTTTGTCATAGTTCTATTTCGTCTGTTTGGACCATGTAACATGAAAAGTTAGAAGAGCATAAGTCATTAATAATGTAGCAATTCTCAGAAGTCCTATTACCATTTAATATCACACATCCCTTCTTATTTGAAATCTCACATCCGTGATTTGTAAATTTTACACTGTGTTTGTTATCATAGAATTTTAGAAATACTTAGTAGATTATGTTTAAGACCTTCAACGTACAAAACATTCTCAAATGGAGAAAGATTAGATAGTTGAACAGTACCTTAGCCTATGATTCTGTAGTTGCTTCCATCACTGAAAGTAACTGATCCATTGTTTACTTCCTTGAAGTTGGTGAATATTTCTTTGTCACCTGTCATATGTCTTGAACATCCACTATCCAGATACTGTTTTGACTGGCTAGTGGCTTTGAAAGCTGTGTGGGCAACAGACATGTAAGCTTTGGAACCCATTTCATTATGGTTCTGGGTTTAGGAGTTTCATTAGTTTTTATCTGTTTCGGGGAGTTGAAATTTCTCCCTTTTCTATTAACTCTAATTCTATCTGTGTTGAATTTTAGAAGCTCTTTGAGTAAGTCCACTATTTTTTCTGCTAAAAGAGCTTTGTTATATCTTTGATTTCTATAGCTGATGGCATTAGAATTAATCTTAGAAACTTGAAAAGATTTTGGATTTTTAAAATCATTTTGACCATAGTTTCTCAAATTCTTACCTTTTAAGTTTGAGGTTTCCCCAGTTATAAATATAGGAGATGCATTTTTATTTTTCAGAGAACTATCTTTGATATAGCCCAGACCTAACTTGTCGCCACATTTTCTAAATGCGATTAATAGTTTTTTTAGCTTTGGGTCTCCGTGGGCATATCTCTAAGTATCCTTAGAACTCAAAAGAGAAGAAACTTCGAGTTTTAGGTTCTCATTTTCTATTCTGAGTTTTTCTAACTCAGAGGTTTTAAAATTTAAATCTAATTTTATTTTTTCAAAACAATCTAAAAGATGAGATATTTTCAAAATATTGTTTTTAAGTTCTTCTTTTAATTTAAGATATTTTTCTCTTTGAATTTTTAGTTTGACAGTAATTTTGCAACTTTCCCTGTATAAGGCATTGTAGGCGTCTTGAAGATCATCTTCATTTTCATTTTCAGGGTCACTCTTGAGATTTTCATAATCAGATAAGTTACAGCTATCTGAGGAGGTGACTCTGGCTATAGTCATTAGGGCTTTTACATCATTCAAATTTTCTTGTTCTAAGTCATCAGACTCAGCAGAACTTTCAGAGCCGAATGATTCATCCCAAGTAGCTAACATGCCCTTTCTTTTTGACTTATCCCTTTTAGGACATTTATTCGCCAAGTGCCCGTATTCATGGTAGTTAAAACATTGACTGTCCTTTACAGATTTTCAAGATTTAGATTTTCTTTTTCTTTTGTCAGACATATCATCTTCTGTATCTTCAATATCAGAATTATCACAATTTCTTTTGAAACAGATTTAGACGATTTAAGAGCTATGGACTTACCTTTAGGAGCTTTAAAATTTAGCTCACATGTTTGGAGGGAACCAACTAACTCCTAAACTTTCATATGATCAGCATCTTTTAATTCATGAACGACAGTTACTTTAGAATTAAATCTCTCAGGAAGATATCGTAGTATTTTTGCACAGACCTTACTTTCTGGGATTCCATCTCCTAGACCCCACATGGAATTTACTATATCATTTAGTTTCATATAGAAGTCCATGAAAGTTTCATTTTCTTCCATACGAATTTCCTCAAATTTTGTAGCGAGGATTTGAACTTTTGATTTCTTGACGATAGAAGTTCCTTCATGTGTCATTTCAAGAATATCTTAGGGTTATTTGGCTGTATCACATGAAATTATTCTCTTGAATTCATTTTATAAAGAGAGTAAATACTCTTCTTTTGAGATCTTGAAGGAATTCAAACAAGTAGCCATCAATCTAGAACCTTAAACCCTTGTCTATATGACTGAACATTGAACGATCTACATTTAAGTGAAGTGGTTTTATAGCTACATCGACAGATACGTCTTCAAAGGCGAAGATAAGTATATTTTGCTTTTGTATTTTGGTTTAATTGAGATAGCCAGAAAATCTCATTTGATAGTTTTCCTGAGATAGTTAGAAAATCTTAGTGAGGGGTTTTTCGTTTATGATAGCCCTTTAAAATAACCACTATATCAGGTTTTAAGGTGACCCTGTGAAAACCTTATTTATAGTGAAAGCCAATATCACGTGGATAGTGATTATTGGGAGTGGAGTAGGTATGGATGTTTGAGAACAGTTGTTGACACACCGAACCACTATATTCTTGGTGTTGTGGTGAATGCCTTTTATGTTTATTTGGTGAATGGTTGTAATCTCTTTAAGTTACATTAGTGAATACTTGTAATAGTTTTTAAAATATTATTTACTCTTGCTTGGTTTGAAATTTTGATTCTTACAAGTTTCGTGAAATGAGGTTGTCCTTCCTAAACTTGATTGGATGAAGGTTGTCCTACGAACCAGTTTGAATCAACGTTTCAATACTAGTGCAATTGAGACCTCTGATTTATTTACTATTTTTGCACTTTATTATTATTTTTTTTTGGCATAGTCTTATTTGAAAGTACCCTGGTTTGCCAATTAGCGTGAGTGTTGAGTCAGCGAGACAAGTGAGCCCCATAAGAAGATCATTCAAGTGTCTGGCTCAACTGGATGTGTGCCCCAAACTCGTCAAAGGTAAACATTAGCCTCACATCCCATGTCCCAAAACAGTAGGTATATAAAACTCTTAAAATGGTTAAAATAACATAGGGTTTAAGGTTTGAAAACTATTTTACAAAATCAGGAAAATCTATAAGTTTTCAGCCTTTATCGATTTATCGATAGTGCTTCGATGAAATCAGACTCTGTTATCGATGTCCTTGAAACTCACTTGATGTTATCGAAATGAGGACTTCAGATGTCCAGCAACCAAAATGAATCTTAGACTGAATTCTCGATGAATTGATGACAGTCTCGATATCATCGACTTTCGAATCTCGAGTTCATTGAAACGGCTCGATAAAATCGACAACTGGTCAGTTTGTGTCCAATAAGCAGTTAAGGAAAATCATGTGATTTTAGATATCTCGAAGAGAGCTTCGATATCTCCAAATTTCAAATCTTGATGATATCGATGGACTTTCGATAATATCGATTTAGGACACAAAACTGTCCAACAAGCTTTCAGGTAAAATTCTTTTAAATGTTCGAGGTATCGAGAATTACTCGATGATATCGATATTCAAAGATCAATCATATCGAGAACAGGTCGATTGCATCGAATTGGGACACAAAACTGTTCAGAAAGTTTATAGGAAAATTCTTGAAAAGATCAATGAATCGAAACTAGTATCGATATCATCGATATTCAAAACCAGATGATATCGAGGGATACTTGATCATATCGATGCCTGTTCAGTTCCAAAGGTAAGTCTGCTCTCAAATTTTCCAATGTCGAGGAATCAAACCATGGGTCGATGAAATCAAAGTTCTAAATTCGATGACATCGAAGCATGTTCAATATCCATGATCAGTTGACAAAAAGGATCAAAAGCAGTCGACAGATTGAGTTTATGTCATCGAGCGGCCATTCGACATTATCGAGAGTATATGCTCGACAATATCGAAGCCTGCTCGATGATATCGAACTCTGTCAAAAAATATGACTGTTTTATTTTTGTTGAAAGTTTTTGTCTATTTAATGAGAGATTGCCTGAGGTTGTTAGTAGAGAAAATAGATAGAGCTTTTAAGTGTTTAATTCATATCGCCTACCCTGAGCCCTTTTCTCTCATAGGAGTTCATTCCTCAATCCACCCTCATCATTAATATTCAATAGAGTGGATTGGTGAATGAACTTCCGCATTCAAGAATCTTTCAGCTACCACCTTAATGGAAAATCATTGAGCTAAGATTCCTTGAATGCATAGATTGTGGTATTACTCTGTCAATCCAATGATTAATATTTAATAGAGTAATTACCAACATAACCTTGACCCAACCCGTCGCCCTACATTGGAGTATCATAAATGTTGTAGATCAAGGGAGCTGAAGATTCTTGATCAACAAAGGAGGAGATCTTTGTCAACGTGCTTAATGGGGCTCATCTACTTATCTGTAAGTCATTAGAGTCTAGAGACCTTGCTGATCATTCCTCTTTACAGGATTGGGTCACAAGTGATTCTCACCCCTTTCAAGTCCTCATGGGAGGCCTCCGTGTGGCATAAAATATGGGTGTTGTGTGTTGACCCTTACTCTTGGTGAGCACAAACTTTAGGTCCTTAGTGTAGGTCCTTGGCCTGTGTGGCCTAAAACTCGGGTGCTGTGTGTTGACCCTTACTCTTAGTGAGCATAAACTCTAAGTTCCTAGTGTGGATCCTTGGCCTGTGTGGCCTAAAATCTGGGTGCTGTGTGTTGACCCTTGCTCCTATGTGGTGCATAAATTTATGTCTTGTGGAGACATGTTAGGTACCTTGTGTAGGTCCTAAAGTCAGCCTTGTGTAGGTTGTACTCATATAGTCAAACCACCATAAAGACGACTGTGTTTAGGATTGCTATTTACTTTTACTACTTGTGTGATTTCTCTGAATGTTCTCATAATACATGCGTACATGATTACCTAGAACTAATTAGAATCACATCTCACACACAGTCACAACCATCATGAACTATGTCCTCATCTTGTTTATGTTTTGAATAGTCTTATGATTGGATCCTCTATTTGGCTTGGAAGTCATTAGAGTTACATTGAAGAAATCCTGATACTTGCATATTAATTCAAGATAGGCTTAATAGGTTTTAAATCATCATAAAATTTTAAAAAGTCTTATTCACCCCCCCCCCCCCCTCTAGGACACCTTGACATATTCCCACTTCTACTAAAGTGCTCATTACCGTAATTTCATTATTCACCCCCTCCCCCCTCTAGGACTGCTTAAGCTCTCCTTTTCAGATATTATATGGGCAACAGTGCGAAGCCAGTGGCCCTAAAAAGCCCGTGAAGGCCATCACATGCTTAAACTCATCCGGGCAGCAGAGTGCGCCTATACGACCAATGACGATTGAGACCAATGTCATTTGTATAGCTTCTGACAGCATCACGAGGGAAGGTGAGAGAAAATGCCCTCCCATGAATGTGTCAAACCTTGCTGATGAAGAAAAAGCTGACTGCAGTGTGCGCTCTCTGGCTCGTCTATAGATATGCCAACCATGCATAAGACCCCCCAGATTCCTAGCTTGATTTCAGTAGAAACTCATGACAATAGAACTCTAAAACAAGTTACCCCCTCATCAATGGACTGACGGCTTTGGATTTGGTACCCTGAGGCAGCCTTGTGAGCCTCTTGAACTCTAGAGAGTTACTGTGGCCAACCCTGCACGTAAAACCTACCGAGTTCACTACCCTGGTAGCTTCACTCGGCCCCTCTAATGGATCGTAGTTTGTGAACTCCTCGGCCGCAATGGTTCAATGAACTCGTAAGAGTTACAGAGACCATTTGTGTAAGACATGACTCTAACTACTCAAGTGTCTAAAAAATTGTGCCTCCACTACTCAAGAGCTTAAATTGTGTGTGAAAGTGTCAAGTCAAGTCAGGTCAAGTTAAGTCAAGTCATGTCCAGCCAAAGTATGTTCAGTAAAAAGTATATCTGCTCCACTATTCAAGAGCTTAAACTATGTAGCATTAAAATACTACAAATGCATATGTTCACTCATTAAATGCTCAAATATGCAATTTCCTGATATGATAAAATAAATCATGAAAATCTCAAATACTGTTATAACAATATACAGAAATGCATTTATTTTGAATCAGGTTTAAATTACAGCAATTGTATGTTTGTTCAAAATACTTGTTACTTTCTATTTAAAAATTAGTTCTTCGAGATCAACTATACAAATTATGGATCTTCAATTATAATTTGTGAAAAAAGTGAGCTTAACCGTCCTAGAGGGGAGGTGAATAAGACTATGCTAAATAAAAATTAACTTACTAAAATAATAAATAAATCAAAAATCTCAATAGCACTAGTATTAAAAATTTGATTCAAACTTAGTTCATAGGACAACCTTCACCAAAAATAAAGTTTTAGGTAGGACAACTTATTTCACGAATGTTTGTAAGGATCAAGATCTCAAACCAAGCAAGAGATAATAAAGTTATCTATTACAAACATTCACCACTTTTGCATAAATAAAATTACAATCATTCACCACAAATGCAAAATGTAAACATTCACCATAACACCAAGAATTATAGTGGTTTGGTGTGTACACCAACTATTCTCAAACAGCCACACCTACTCCACTCCCAATAATCATAAACCACATAATATTGGCTTTCACTATAAATAAGGTTTTCACAGGGTCACCTTAAAACCTGATACAGTTGTGATTTTAAAGGGCTATCATAAACAAAAACCTCACACTGAGATTTTCTGGCTATCTCAGACAAACCAACAATTGCAATTTTCTGGCTATCTCAAAGAAACCAAAATATAAAGATGGGGATATACCTATCTTCACCTTGAAGACATATCTCTTGATGTAGCATGTAGAACCGCTTCTCTTGTAGTAGAATGTTCAATGTCCAATCATATGAATGAGGGTTCTAGGTTCTAAATAGATTTTAAATCGATTCAAACCAAAGGCTACTTGTTTGAATTCCTCAGGATCTCAAAGAAGAGTATCTACTCTCGTTATAAAATGAGATTCATAAAAAGGAGATCAAGGAATTAAAACAAAAGCTATTGAGAGAAGACCTCTATTTATAGGCAGAAAGGTTATTGCTTCAACTCGTCTAAAGTTCAACAAAATTTTAAATTTTGAGCGCAATCAGATAAAACTGAACTACGACTAGTCGAAGGCCCTGCTCGACTAGTCGACGGCCCTGTTCTACTGGTCGAGCATGGGCTTTGACTGGTCGAAGGTGCCAAATTTTAGTTGCTGGACTTCAAGTCGAGCACCCCATGACTGGTCGAGAGCCACTCTTCAACTGGTCGAAGAAGTAACGAAAAAATCCATTTTTCTGAATTTAAAACTTGGACTAGTCAAATATTTCGTAGACTGGTCGAGCCAAAGGTTAGACTACTCGAACCTAAGCTTAGACTACTTGAAGTTAAGCCTATATAAAGTATAAAGACCCATATATGATTATGTTTTGAAAGGACATATGCCTAAAGTCTTTCTAGGGTCTATTATACCTTAAAAGACTGAACATTGAAATAGCTTGTGAAAAGGGCGAGCTCTAAGTCCTAGAGGGGGGGTTGGGGGTGAATAGGACTATGCCAGATAAAAATAAATGCGAAAAATAAAGACAGATAGCACAAATAAATAATAAGATAGTACAAGTAAATTGCAACCTCAAATGTACTAGTCTTGAGAGGTTGATACAAACTTGGTTGTAAGGACAACCTAACACCAAAATCCAAAGGCTTATGGTAGGACAACCTTACTAGAAGGTTGGTAAGTATCGAAAACTCAAACTAATAAAGAGGCAAAGGAAATAAATTAAGTTATTACAACATTCACCACAAGTACATAAAGTAAATTACAACATTCACCATAACACATGTACCATCATATCATCTAAACTCTAAAAATTATGGTGGTTCATGTGTGTACACCAACTATTCGTAAACAGCCACACAACTACTCTACTCCCAATATCCACACCCATGGGATACTGGCATTCACTATGAAATAAGGTTTTTTAAGGTTCACCTTAAAACCTTCACAATTATATTTTTCAAATGGGCTTACACAATTATAAAAATCCCACTCTGAGATTTTCCTGGCAGATCTCAGACAAAACCAAAAGATGAGATTTTCCTAGCTAAATCTCACAAACTAAAAATATAGAAAATTGAAATAATACTTATCTTAAGATTCTTATTCAATGTAAACCGGTAGATCCGATTCCTTGTAGATGTAGATGTTCAATGTTCAATCTCACAAGTGGAAGGGTTCTAGGTCTAGATGAATTTTAAATTAAATCAACATAGGACTAGCTTGAATTTGATTTTAGATCTCAAAGGGTAAAGCAGAGTTCCCTTTTAATAAAATAGATTTGAATAAGGAGATCAATAAAATCAAATAGAAAAGCTATAAAAGAATCTAAAATTACTAACCAATAGCTTCACAATAGTGGAGACTTATCTCTTACAGTGATGGCTTGATTTGGAATGGAATGAATTGAAATCTCTAGGAAATGTCCTCAATTTATAGGCTAAAAATCGGGTTTCTCGACTGGTCTAAGATTCGGTTAGACTAGTCGAGGCAAAATCAATTTTCAAATTTTCTGGCACGATCAGACAAAAACAGTTTCTCGACTGGTCTAGTGACTTGCTCGACTGGTCAAGTGGCCTGCTCGACTGGTCGAGTGGGCTAAAAATTTATTACTAGAGTTCGAGTTGAGCCCTGCTCAACTGGTCGAACCTTCACCAGAAATTCCTGAAAATCCTCAACAATTCTTAGACTGGTCGAGAAAATCCCTGGACTGGTTGAGCCAGTGCCTGGACTAGTCGAACAATAGCCAGGACTAGTCGAGAAAAAACCTATAAAATTCTAGAATGACCCAAATTAAATATCCAATCAATATGACCTAACCGATGGTCAATCTAGGGCCATTCATACCTTATAGGTGAATATAGAACATTGAAACATCATCTGCTTCGGTTGATAGTTTATCTTAAAGTACATGAAGCGCATCCTTATATACTCAAACATGAGCTTGAGCTTGTGTCCTTGTGACTTGAGCTTGAGTCCTTGTGACTTGAGTTTGAGTCCGAGTACTTGAGTTCCAACTTGAGGTATAAGTATATGAACTTTAACTTGAGTAGATTACTTGAGCTTGAGTTCTTGAGGGATGCACACTGTCTTAGAGTTGACTACCCTCTAGATGTTGATGAAGACAGCTTGATACACAACTTCGAATGAAGGTGAACTTTCCATCTATCAAAATGAGTCAGTGATTCTAGAGTGGTTTGGCACACCAAAATTTGACAAAACTTGGTGCACTTACAACACAGCACTTACAGCTTGAACTTCTCAGAACTTGTTCTTGAATCTTTAATAAAGCTTGGAACTTGTTCTTGAATCTTTAATAGAGCTTGGAACTTGTTCTTGAATCTTCAATAGATCTTTGAACTTGTCCTTGAATCTTCAATAGAGCTTAAAGTAGGAGTTTGATCTTCTACTAGTCTTTAGTAGAACTTGAACTTTCTTCATCCATCTTGATTCTCCTAAATGCGAACTTTCCATCTTGATTCTCTTGAAAGTGAACTTTCCTTCCTGATTCTCTTAAAGGTGAACCACTTCATAAGCTATTTTGTCTAAATGAAATTTGACAAATAAATGTGTACTTTATATACTTTAGCACTTACAATTTGTTTATCCTTCTGAAGAGAACAACAATGTTTTCATGTCTCTTGCTTTTCTGATGATGAATGAAGGTTATCTCATAAAATTCGCAAGGGCGGAGGAAGATGGAATCGCAAAGAATCATCATTTTCTTCTAGAAGATTTGAGAATTCACATGCGTTCTTCGAATTCTTTAAAGGGACACCAAATGCTATCCATCCCACCAAATGCTCTCCATCCTTCAAGAGTATCAGGAGATTTCATTTCATAAATATTATCTTCCAAAGAAATTCTTATACAAAGTTGGCATAAAGAGGGGGCATGATTTATTTCTTCAAAGTAACCTATGCCTTAGTCTTTCTGGTAATTTCTTACGTGAGGCGAAGGAATCCATATGGCATGATCTACTAGATAATAATTGTAAACGATATTGATGAACCCTCTAACGCATCCAACTATAAAAAGCATGAACTGGATAATTATAGTTAGGAATTATGAAGCGTGATCCAGTATGAACATTCAAAAGATGCCTCCATATCAAGGCCCAGTTATATGGTCTAATGTCATAGCTTCTCATTATTCTAGTAACGATATCACAAGTCTTTAGCGTAGTCTGATCAAATCCAAATTGACGAGCAAATCTGCTTGGATGATATGGCTTGCGCCAAAATGTGCTACCTTCCCTTAATGGAAGAGTACTAGAACTGATGGAAACAATGAATGAATGCTCACTAAATGAAATAGAATCATTGTTGATAACTTCTATATCTTCTGGACAACTAGTGAATGAAAATTGAAAGAAATCAATAAAGTCACTGTTCTCTATTTTTCTGGTGACCCAACTATTCGATTTTTCGATCATCTTTCTCAACTGATAATGCTGAAATGGAAGTCGATGAGGATCCAAATAGGCTCTTTTAGAATCAGCAAACATCCAAGGAAAATACACTCTTAACCAGCCTATGAAGAAATGCCAAGGAGCACAAACTGGAAAAGACTTGGAGGTAGAACTTTCAAATCCAGAAATGATATCTCCAAAAGCACGATATAATGAGCAAAGGACTAGAGGAGCCAATGAATATTTCTGACTTTCTGCCATCGTGCCACTCACCAGGAAGAAAGCCAACCTGATGATTTTTACTTGTTTCGAACTTAGAAATATCACCAAGCTTATCCAGTAAGCTAGAAAAGTGGCTAATTTACAAGAAGAACTATATTCGATGGTGCTCTTAATATTCTTGCGAATGATCTCAAGTTCTCAATGATTATAGCCTACAAAGTTGTCAAGATAATGATATGATTATTAAAATGGGTTGATATGAATGCATATAAGATAAAGACTCTGAAAAAGAAAGTAGAAGAAGGAAATATATCGTAGTTTTCGGGAGAAATGAGCCAACCATTCAAGGGAACTAATTTCGTCAGGATGTGGGAAATTACCCATTTCTCTGAAGAGCTTGAGAGTGGTCTTTGAAATCTCGAATTTATTCTCCTGCAGAAGTGAGAGCAAGCTCTTCACTTGAAGGAACATATGCATCGAAGATATTGCTCATGATAGGAAGACCTGCTATGCAAAGTAGATCCCACAAGGTGATATTGATTTCACCTAAAGGAAGGTGGAATAAATTGGTAATTGGAGACTAATGATTAAAGAAACCTCTAAAGATAGTTGCATCTCCACAGAAATGTTCTAACATAGTTATAATTGCGTCAAAAAGGCCAATCTGCTCCAAAACAGCAGCATGTTTCAGAGAAATGGCTCGAGCCCAGGCGTTATAGAAATCGCAAGGAGATAAGAGACTCATCGCCAAGAATTGTTCTATATTCCAAGATGGCCTTTCAGTAAAGAAGTGTTGTTGAGCAGTTTCAAAATAATGAGTAGGAAAGGGATTCTGAGGATCATAGCATGGGCGTCAGAATCACATTTTATGAATCCTACTAACACTTTGATGGGATCCATTCTCTTCCAGATACCCTTCTAAAATTCTTGATTCTATCGTGACCCAGTTATCTGCAGAAATAAGATTGTTTCGGATCATTTGGTCAGCCTATTCGCTGCAAAGAATCGACCAATGGCGTCGCAAGTTTATAGGAATGATAATCATTTCATTCTCCTAAGGATTGTATAATTCAAAAGTTTTCTCATAAATCTCTACAAAATTCCAAGAGTTTTGAGTGACTTGTCTAGCTCCTGGATGAGATGCATGATTCTTCTTTCTTGAAGACGTAGCCCTATTATCAAACATATTTCTAGTTGTATCAAGAAAGATAAGATGAAAGGATATTGGGAAGAATTTGGATACACACACACACACACACGTCAGGAAGATTCAGCAGAGTTCGGGTACTTATAAAAATTTTCGAAGCAGACAAGTCTGTTGTGCACAAAGTCTCATTGTGCGAAAGTTCAATTGCACGTAAAGTCACGTTACGGACTATTTCTGTTCCGCGGAAATGAATTTTAGCACAAAAGGGGGTTGGCTATGAAGGTTAGATGTATGAAATGAAGCTAAGTCCTATTTATATAGTATTACGGACCCGAGTCCATTGCACAGACCCGATAACGCAATAGACTTAATGATTGCACCCAAAGTTTTATGAAGAAATGTTTAAGAGAATGAGTTGATCCTCCATTTCATCCAACAAGGAAGATCAAATGAAGGATCAAGGGGGCATCTGTTGGAGCATAAATAATAATAATAATAAGTGAGAAGAGAGGAAAATATGAAGAAGATGAAAAATTCGTAGTTGTCTGTTGCTCGTCGCGTAACAGGAGTTTGGAAGACTCATTATGCAACGCGCAATCAAAGTATGCGCGCAATAATACAACGCGCTAGTTCTGTTGCGTGAAAAGGAGGGTTGGCACGTGTGGGAGGCTATAAATAACCCATCACCTTCTTCATTTAGATCGATTGGAGTAGTTCCAAAAGTGTAAAAGAGAGAAGAATTACTGAGATTCGTCAAGGTACTCCAAAGAACCCGTTGCGCAGTGCGCAACAAGTTTCTCGCGCAAGGCAATGGTCCACACAAGGCTATGGTCCGCACAACCAGATGACAATATTCATCTACTACCCACGCAACAAGTCTAATGCATGGACAGTGAATTCCCAATGATGAATTGTCATTTTGAAGATGTCAAAGAAAGCTCAATTCATACTACAGAAATAAAGTTCTTTAAGTTCATGAAGTCGATTGGAACAATATCATTCCTGCACAACGACTTATATGAGCGAATATCGTATCATGATTCGGAAGACTGCTGAAATTGATATTCGACTCGATCCTTGCTTGTATTTTTATACATATTTAATCTTAAAATCAAGGGATAAAATTGATGTAAATGAATTCAGAATAAATAAAATGTGATGATTGTTCTTTGTATCTTTTCTTTGTTATAATTGAATAAGATAATCTCCAAATCAAATACTTTTCATTTCTGGCTAAAACAACATCATATCCACTCCTGTCAGTATGGCTGGCTTGGGAAATATTTGCAAACACTTTTAAAGTGATTAGAGTGTCTTGAGTGAAACAAACAGTAGGATACACGACATCATGGGTAAGTGGTAATCCTAAAAGTTTGGAGAGTTTGCAAATAAGACTTGGAAATGGGAGATTCGAACAATGTATTCCTTTGACAACAAGCATCAATTGTCGTAGGATGAGGGTGAGTAGGAAAATCTTAATTCCTTGATATATATCATATAAGATATTGAGAACAAATGGAGAGAGCATATCTCCAGAAACTTCACATGGATACCCATTTGTACTTAAAATATTATGTAGAACTTTGAAGGTGGAGTCCAAATATATGGAGGATAGGAAGTTTCGTTTGTTTCTTGGAATTTTCGAGCCATCACATAGGGCTCGGGCTACTTCTCCCCAAACACCAAGATGATTCAGTGAGCGTTCAATTGGGGGTGTATGGGTAACTCTAAGTGTCAGTAGGTGACTCAGCATTTCAGGAGTTATGTCCTTAGTTATATTCATGTGATTAATGATGATCTGGGGGGTCATCATGAGTATCATGACAGGATTTTAGGAATTGATGAACAAGGTTATATTGGACCTCTCCAAATTGTGCCACCCAATAGAACCTAGAAATAGGTCAATCTCATAAGGTTCTATGTAGGAAGATTTGACTAAACGTTCAAACATGGTATCGTGTTCCAGACCATGTTTGGAGGATGAGAGTTGAATGATAGTAGGTTGGCAATTCTTCATGTGGGTGCCTTGCCTTTATCTTTAACCATTTGTGCTGGAATTATGAGACCAGTATCATAGCCCGTATCATTCTGTATGCTTTCGCGGTCCTCCCGGTCGAATTTCGGTGACCCGCGATCTGTTATCAGCGTTTGCGTGCGATCTTGAGACGTGTTCCGTATATCAGAGTCAGCTCGACCCGAGACTTGTATCCCTGCGGTTCCGATGTCGCATCTCGCGCACTGAGGCGATACCCGGGCTAGGAGATGTGGGCTCGCGTTCAGTCTGAGGAAAAATGCCGTGCATTACAAATACCAAGGGAATCTCTACGACACGTCATATCAAATGTCAAGTACAACCATTCCATCCCCAAGTACAGCAACTCCCCAAAGTCAACTCTCTCTCCCTTACACAAGTACATCCACCCATCACCTTTCACCCATCCCTCACCCATCACTCACCCATCTCTCTCTCTCTCTTATACCTCTCTCTCTCATTTTCCTCCCAAGCAACCCACGTCCAATGCTCCATAAGAGATCTAGGTGTGGCCCACCTTCCTATCTCCCATCCCCACCCTTCAAAACTGTAATAACCCAAATAAATTTTGACCATCGAAATTTAACCATTGATCGACATACCCAATTAGTCTGATTTGACCGTCGATCTACAAGAACAATTGGTTCAATCTCAACCATTAATTTGGACATATCCAAACCAACTGTTCATTAACTAATGAATCTAACCATACATTTAACCATTCATCCAACAATATAACCATCTAATCATCCATATGTTGAAAATCATCGGAACACTTGCCTTTGCATCTGAACCGACCATCCATCATATTGGTCATATGGCCACCAGCAATCCTACCCGTCCATCCACAACTATACCTTGAGTCTAACCATCAATCATACAACAACGCACTGCATATATCTATTCATCCATTTATGCATACATTAATCCATCCATCCATCTACATCATACACCTATGCACCATCAAATACATCACAACCACACACATGCACCAAACACATCATGCACATCCATCCATCTATCCATACATCCATCCGTCCATCTATTGATCCATCCATCCATCTACATCATACACCTATGCACCATCAAATACATCACAACCACACACATGCACCAAACACATCACGCACATCCATCCATCTATCCATACATCCATCCGTCCATCTATTGATCCATCCATCCATCTACATCATCACAACTATAGCTTAATACTGGACACCATGTATAACAATTTCATTCATGCACACACATGTGGCACACACACATGAGATACATGATGCACATGCACACTAGATTTCCCACCATGAATACCTATTGCATACACACATGTGGCACACACACATGAGATACATGATGCACATGCACACTAGATTTCCCACCATGAATACCTATTGCATACACACATGATGCACATGAGATACATGACACATGCACACTAGATTTCCCACCATGAATACCTATTGCATACACACATCTCTTATACGTGTGGCACATATGCACCACATGCATCACATGCACCTGATGTCCACACATGTAACACATATAACACATGTGCAATGTACAACCGGTGGTGCGTGCAAACCAGAGAAAATGCAACCCATGTTTTAAATAGACTAATAAAGAAGAAGGAAGAGAAACGGTAAGAGAGTAGTAAGAGCCACTCTCTTACACGTATTAAATATGTGAATTAAGAGGCTATAAAAGGGAGGCATGAGAGACAAAAAAAAGGAACGTGAGGTGAGGTGAAGTGTTATGACGTGAGAAGAGTGAGGAGAGAGAGAGAGAGAGAGAGAGAGAGAGAGAGAGAGAGAGAGAGAAAGAGAGGGGTTGCTGGACATTCACGTTGGGAAGAGAGGGAGAGAGAAGAGAGAGAAAAAGGAAGAGAGAGGAAGAGAAAGAAAAGAAAAAGAAAAGAAAAGAAATTATTTTTTAAGAAAAAGTGAGTTTCTCTCACTTGATATTTTCTTTATTTATTTATTTTTCTTATAACAAATTCCACTTGGTTTTCTTTTATTTATTATCATTATGCAAATAATTCAATAATTGTACATTTTTCTTTTATTTATTTATTTGATTCATAATTTGTTATGTTTATTTAACATGATTTTTTAGTTCTCTTTATTTTAATTAACAAGTTGTGAATCAACTTTAAATTTAGATATATGTTTACCCATGCATTCAAAATTCTCTGATTATTATTTTTATTTTTTTATAATTTTAAGGAAGTCAGGATTTAGATTATTTTTAAAATATATATATATATATAATAAATCTTCAAGTTCAGTATACTCTTCCAGACTATCGGATCAGAATTGACGGATTACATTGCACAAATATATTTTTACGTAGAACTTTAAATCATGTATTAACAAATCTACAATGGTTAGAAACAATTTGTCCTTAGAAATATTTTGCTTATGAAATATTAAAATTTTATATCCTTCGAAGAACACCGAGAAAATAGGTGAGGCGATCAAGTCCTCGGGTTGAAAATCCCTAAAGCGTAAATAGGTGGGGCGATTAAGACACTTGGGTCAAAGTCCGAAACCCAACTCGGTACCTTTTGGAACCTCTACCGCCCTTTGAGTGGGTGAGCATGTCGGGATTGCAAAGGTTCCCACTGTCAGGTTCGGTAGGGTAGTAGTCTGACCAGCTAACGTACGAATGGGTCCCTCACCAAGTGCCCTCTGGATGGGTGAGCATGTTATGCGAGAGGTTCCCATTGCCAGGCTAGGTGTTGTATTGGCGCGGGTGTTGGCCAACCGGTGTAAACTGGCCCTGGTGTTAAAAAGAATAAACCGCACATGTTATTATGGAGTATAACATATGTTGATTTCATTCATTCATTTTTTTTTAATTTACATTGAAGTATTTTGTTTATTAAATCTCCTCATTTGTTGTTTTGCCTAAATAGGTATTGTATCTTTTAATACTGTTATTCATGTTATATGAGGTTATTTTGAAACCTGTGTTGAGATTACTCACTAGGCTTCGCAGCTTAGCCTGTTGGGATTTTAAAATTTCAGGATCGGGATCACATGGAGGAGCTTAAAGAGATTTCTTTTATTTATTTTTGTTCTTTATCATTTTCAAAATAAGTGTAATGAACATTTAGTATGACAACATTACAATGATATGTATTTGATGATAATCTTGAATAGTCGGAAAATGGACATTATTCTTCTTTAAATAAATGTTTGATTATTCAATTTTTGGATTGTTATAGTTTATGAATGAGATAAATTTGTCAATGCATATGTGAATTATGAAATGTAGACATATAAAACATAAGTCATGCCTTCGGGTACGGAATCGGGGTTAGATATACCCAGGTGCCAGATTTCGGGGTGTGACAAAAACCGATCTCAACCATTGAATCATGTCCCATTGGAGCTATAATGAGGAGGAGCCTAAGAAGAAGCAAAAGGTGGGTGTTCTTAACCTTAGATCGTGATTTTGTTGTAAGGCCCACTTATGGTGGGACCCACTTGATGTATGCTTTGTATTGGGTATAGGGAGGGCCCATAATGGCGGGGTCCCTCCCCTTCATGCATCTTTCTCTCTCTCCCTCTCCTTTATTTTATGGCGATGATGAGGCCTTGTGGCCCACCCGAAAGAACCCCACCGTGAAATATGTATTTTATCCAAGCCATCTAGTAGGTGGGGCCCACCTTAATTGTATGCAAACCGTCCAGCATCTAAGGACGCTAGACGTAGCTACACATTGAAGTGTGAACTGTGGTGTATTGACGCCTAACCTCCCTGGATGCTAGAGGTTGGGACAAAAATAAAAAATATCAGCTTGGTTCATGGCTTTGGGGTGGACCATTCATGCAGGCCCCACCTTGATGTAAGGATCAAATCCACACCGTCCATCCTATTTATTAGCTCATTTTAGGCATTGAGCTGAAAAATGAAGCTAATTCGATTTTCCGGCAGGCCATAGCACAGAAAACAATGATTTCTACCGTTAAAATTCACTCCGATGTTTCTATACACCAAAACATGCTCAATATTGGGCTTGTTAGATCTGTTATGGGCTGTAGAATCCAATGGGTGGGGTGAATTTTACTGATGAGGGCCCCACCTAGGAAATTCTTCAGAAAAACATAATTTAAAATATATATTTATAAACCAAGCGGCAGGTGCTGCTGCTGACATCTAGAGGACGCGCAGCAGCATCCTACTGTGTTGGGGACGAGAAAGGGCAAGGACATGGGTCCCATACATGGGCCCCACTGTGATGTGTGTTAAACATCACATCGTGCATTTGGTAGGCCCCTTTTCGCTGTGAGCCCCACTCCAAAGATCAGTCGTATGTGGTGTTCAGGTGGCCCACATCACAGGGAGCAGTGGAAGATTGAACGACTGCCATTGAAACCCTTTAGGTTTCACGGAAGTTTAGATCATTATGAAATTAGTTTTCCTCTTTAGTCGGGTCTACGTGACCTTACCAACAGATTGGGTGGAAAATAAACATTATGGTGGGCCCCACATGGGACCCACTGAAGTATGTATTGTAATCCACACCTTCCATCAGTGTGGACCCCACCATGAGGTATGTACTTTATCTATGTCATCCATCCCTATGAGACCCACCATGATGCATGTGTTGCATCTAAACCGTCCAACCATTTTGAAAGACAATTTTAATGCTTATAATGGAATAAAAAATTGAGACAGATCTAAGACCAGGTGGACCACATTATAAAAAACAGTGGGATTGAACGTCCACCATTAAAATCCTTGGGCTACAGGGTTTGGACCAATAGGAAATTTGTTTTTTTCTCTAAATCCAGATCTTTATGACCTTATGAATAGGTTAGATGAGAGATAAACCCTATGGAGGGGCCCATTGGAATTTAACCGTGGAAATCACTATCTCCACTGGTAGATATGGTATGGTCCAGTTGATCTTTTGATATGATTTATTTTTTTATAATACCCTATATTGATCTCTAAAAATAGATGAGTTATGCTTGGCCCATTTGAATTAGCCCATTCAACTCAGCCCATTCGACTTGGCCCGTTGATTTGGCCCATTTGGTAAGGCCCGATGTGATGTACTTGGGACCCACTTTGAGGTACTTCACAGCCACATCGTCCATCTATTTTGGCTGCCACGTGAGGCCCAGATGATGTGTATGGAGCCCATTTAGAATGTGTAGGGCCCACCCCGATATGATAAGGCCCTTGTGTAAGGCCCACCGTGATGTATTTATAGCCTTTGAATCAGGCCCATGTGATGTATTTATGGCCCATTGATGTGGCCCACTTAATGTATATTTGAGGACCATATGTGAGGCCCATGTGTGGTGTGTATCAGGCCCAAGTGGTGAGGCTCAATGTGATGTATGAGGCCCATGGGTTATGGCCCATTGTGACACATTCGAGGCCCAGGTGGTGCGGCCCATTATAATGTATTCGAGGCCCAGGTACATGGCCCATTTGATGTATATGAGACCCATTAATGCGGTTCACTTGATGTATATTGAGGCCTATGGGTCATAGCCCATTATGATGTATTTGAGGACCATCGGTCGTGGCCCATGGTGATGATATTAAGCTTGTGTATTTGGCCCATTGTGATGTATATTAGACCCTTGTATGAGGTCGTGGGCCCACTGTATGTTCGGCCCTATGTTGGTTACTCCTTGGGAGCAATGTTAGTTGAATGTCCACATTGATGGGCAATGATGGTTGAACGTCCACATTGTGACCTTCCCTTAGGCCTTGTTAGGCCCATTCTCATCAAGGTCGATTCTGTTTGGTCGAGGCCGATTCCGTTTGGTCAAGGCCGATTCCATTTGTCGAGGCCGATTCCAATTGTTGAGGTCGATTCCGATTGTCAAGGCCTAATATAATGTGTATAAGACCCATGGGATGGAGCCCTTTGTGATGTATATTTAGCCCGTGTTAGAGACCCATTGTGATGTATATGTGGCCTATGTGATGTGGCCCACTTGATGTATATAAGGCCTAATGTGACATATTTATAGCCATCCATTAAGGCCCACCTTAATGTGATGCATAATAGACCCGTGTGACAGGCACATTGCAATGTGTTTGGGGCCCATGGGTTGTGGCCCATTGTGATGTATTCAAGGCCCATGGGACGTGGCCCATCCGATGTATATAGACCCATGTGATGCAACCTATGGATGTGTATTAGGCCCATGTGACATGGCCTATTATGATTGTATGAGGCCCATCGTGGTGCATTTGAGGGTCAGGCTATGGAGCCCATTGTGATGTATGTTAGGCCCATGTGAAAGGCCCATCGTGATGTGTATTAAGCTCTTGAGTGAGGCCCATGGTGTTATATTTTTGGCCCTTGTGTGAGGCCATGGGTCCACTATATGTTAAGCTCTATGTGGGACATTCCTTGGGGGCAATGTTAGTTAAATGTCCACATTGTCGAGGTTGATTGTCGATGCCAGTTATCGATACTGATTATGAGTATGTGACAGCATAACATCATGATACATACTCATACACATCATCTACATGTTTATTATGAGATGTGGTTGACCATTGCATATGTCCTTGGACAATTTGTTATGAGACTCCCTGATAGGTGGAGATTATCTCACATAAGCGCACGGTATGTGCAGGATTGATGCATGACAGGATTGTATGACTTATGCATCTTGCATTATGTGTTGTGATTATTGTACACCCTATCGACATCAGGGTCGTAGCCTCCACAGGCATGTCATGGATAGTTAGATAGGACACTAAAAATGTTTGGTTCGAGCGTCTGGGGACTTTGAATGTCCATGGGTGAAAGTCCCTAAACCTCCATGGCCAGGAGACGCCCCAACGTTGAGACTGAGTGGATACATGAGCGCCCGAGTGCAGAATACGAAGAGGCCACATCTCCCACTGTGTCGTGGTCGGTTGGGAGGGGGTGTGGCCTTACCCGCCTGAGAGTAGGGGGCATGGCTAGGCTGAGTTTGACTAGCTCGTGAATGGGTCCGCTATCGACATGCCGGGTAGATATTAGCTGACTACTGGTCAGGTAGATAGTGAGGTCTCTTCCACTTACATGGTCGCGCATCAGTCGGCAGCGATTTACATGTAGAGTATACTAAACCCAGGTGATGATCCTAGAGATGTACAGTACGGATTTGTGGAGCAGGCATTGCATACTCATTTATTCATTCATTCACTATCCACTTGGGCTGGTGGTATGCAATTATTTGTTATGTGTGCCTTCGCAATAGCCAGAATTTCGGTTAGGGCGCATAACTAACCTGAGATTAGGAGTTTACCACATTGAGCCTGACTATCCAAATTAGGTATGGGACTGGTTTGGATAGAAGTCCCTTGTGGTTGACCCCGCAGCCAGCGATACTACATACTATCATCCCAACTTCACACTCCAGCATGGTCATCCCATTCGCACCGCATATTGCATTACATCCGCGGTATATGGCATTTTAGGTTATTGTGTTTCTGCATTTATATGGTCTAGATACGGCTGATGGTATTCATGAACTCATCAGGAATTATGATATTTGGCTCTTTATAGCTCTTCATTTGTATAACTGATCTGTATTGCATACTCTGAAATTGTATGACTTATGGATTTGCCATTATTTCTGCTTATTCTGATATCGTATGATTCATGATCTTGCCAGTATTGTTGATATTATATGATTATGGCACTGTATTGAATACTTGGCACTTGTGCACACACGTACACCACCCTCTAAGCTTTCTATAAGCTTATGCATAATAGATGCATGCAGGTGATGTTAGGTTGCAGCAACATTGAGCTTGGAGCATGCAGCGAACTTCTGGAGCTTGATTTTTGATATATGTATTTCCCTTTAGACACTGTACTCAAATATTGATATTAGTGGATATGTGATGATGATGTTGCCTTTGTGATTTGGGTAAACTTGTGGTTTTGCTTCTTACGAGATAAATGTACGTTAGAAAATCCTCCTTGTAGGATCCCAGGATCAGAATCTGGCATATATGCGCTGAGAGCCGAGAATGGGGTACCGTAGAGGCTGTCGGCACTGGATTCGGAGATCAGAAATTTTGTGAGCCCAGTTTCTGGGTTTGGGGCGTGACAGGAATCATTTTTTAAAAAATAAAAAAAAATAAGAGTAATTAATAGGATAACCAAAAAATGAGGGCAACAAAATTATGTATAAGGTGTACATGTACAAAGATGAGGTAGCAAATCTTCATATATAACAATAATCACAAGTGGGCTTGTTGAGATAGGATTAGACCACGCATATTCTAACAGATTTTTGAAGATTTCCAAATCTATTGGTATCTAATGGTTTTGTTAGTATATTAGCAAGTTGTTGCTCAGTGGGAACATGTTCTAAAATGATAACGTTTTCTTCGACAAGTTCACATATGAATTGATGTCGAATGTCAATGTGCTTTGATCAAGAATGTTGAACTGGATTTTTGGAAATGTTAATGGCACTAGTATTATCACATAATAGTGTCATTGTAGATTGAGTAATATCATAATCCAGTAACATTTGCTTCATTCGTAGAAGTTATGCACAACAACCACCGGCTGCAATGTATTCGACCTCGGTAGTAGATAAGGATATAGAGTTCTGTTTCTTGTTATGCTAGTATACAAGGCAATTTTCGATATAAAAACAACCACCACTGGTTGATTTGCGGTCATCAATATTTCCAGCCCAATCAGCGTTTGAGTACCCAGCGATAGTAGTAGATGTGTCAAAGGGGTACCATAAGCCAAATTTAGTAGTTCCCGCCACAAACTTGATAATTCGTTTAACCGCAAATAGATGAGACTCTTTTGGATCAGCCTGAAATCTAGCGCATGCACCTACGCTAAATGCAATGTCAGGTCAACTTGTGGTTAAATATAGTAAGCTTCATATCATGCTTTGGTACAAGTGTTGATCCACACTCTTACTATGAATGTCTTTAGAAAGTTTGAGTGTGGTGCTCATGGGAGTATAATGAGTACAACCAAATTCAAGTCCAAATCATTTTATTAATTCTTTTGCATACTTGGACTAGCATATAAAGATCCCATTAGCCATTTATTTAACTTGTAAACCGAGAAAGAAATTCAGCTCCCCTACCATGCTCATTTCGAATTTTAATTTCATCAGTTCAGTAAATTCATGAGCAATGGCTTCACATGTGGAACCAAATACAATATCATTTACATAAATTTGGGCAATAATTAAGGCATTCCTGGTCTTCTTTGTGAATAACGTTTTATCAACACCTCCTCTACAAAACTGGTGATTGAGCAGAATTTGAGTTAGGTGCTCATACCATGCTCGGGCTGCTTATTTGAGACTGTAGAGAGCTTTACTTAACCGGTATATATGTTGAGGAGATTTAGGGTCTAGAAATCCTTTTAGTTGTTCTACATATACTTCTTCCTCAAGAATACCATTAAGAAAAGCACTCTTCACATCCATTTGAAATAATTTAAACTTAAGGGCACATGTAATGGACATGAGAATTCCAATGGACTCGAGACGAGCTACGGGGGCAAATGTTTCATCAAAATCAATGCCCTCGATTTGAGAATATCCTTGTGCTACGATTCTTTCCTTATTCCTTACTATATACCCAAATTCATCATATTTATTTTTTAAGATCCATTTGGTTCCAATAATGTTTGTGTCTTTTGGTCTGGGAACTAGTTGTCACACCTCATTTCTTATAAATTGTTGTAATTCTTCTTGCATGGCTGCAATCTAGAATTCATCTTGTAGTGCTTCTACAACATTTTTTTGCTCGATCTTTAAGGTGAAGCAGAGATTACTATAAACACCCCCAAGTTGTCGTCGAGTTTTTACACCTTCATTAGGATTTATAATGATTTGATTTAGAGGATGATCCTTAAAGAAGGGTTTATTACTAGACGATTGAGGATCAACAGAGGAGATGGGTTTGCCATTAGATTTGTTTATTATACAAGGTTCCACATCATCCTCTAATTCAATTGAAGGACCATTATCGTCATGAGGTTGGTCATCAACAACCACATTGACAAATTCTTGAATAATGAGTGTCCTTAAATTGTATACTCTATAAGCGCGACTGTTCAACGAGTATCCAAGAAAAATGTCGTTGTCGCTTTTATAATCAAATTTGCCTACGTGTTCTCTGTCTCTAAGTATATAACACTCGCTACCAAAGACACGAAAATACTTGACACTAGGAAGTTTTCCACACTATAACTCATATGGAGTTTTGTTTAATCCTACTCTGAGATATACTCGATTCACTATGTAGCAAGCGGTGTTGACAGCTTTAGCCCAGAAACTTTTAACCATGTTTTTACGACTAAGCATTACTAAGCCCATTTCTTTCAACACCTGGTTCTTTCTTTCCACTACTCCGTTTTGCTGTGGTGTTTTGGGGGCTGAGAATTCATGTTGAATTCCATTTTAATCACAAAATTTTTGGAATCTCTCATTCTCAAATTCCCCACTATGATCACTCCTTATTCTTTTGATACAGTATCCCTTTTCATTCTGGAGTCGTTTAGTCATTTTCAGGAATTCATCAAATACATCAGATTTCTCCCGAAGAAAAGCAACCCAAGTAAATCTAGAGTAATAATCTACCACTATCAGGAAGTATTTCTTTTTGCCATGAATCTCAACCTTGGTGGGACCCACTAGATCCATATGTAACAAGTCAAGTGCTTTTGAAGTTGCTATGGTGGTTGTCTTCTTATATGTCTAACTTTAATTTGTTTGCCCTTAAGACAATCACCACATACAATCTTCTCTTTCTTTTTAATCATAGGTAGTCCTCTCACCAAGTTTCTTTAGTATAACTTGGCCAAATTCCTGTAGTGTACATGTCCGAGTCTTTGATGTCATAGCTTGGACTCGGTATCTAAGGCCATGTGGCATCTCATGGATGGGGATTATCTCCTTTGCTATTTATCACATAACAATTATCATTAGTGCGAAGATCTTTCATGATTAGATTTCCTTTAAGATTTGAGATCTTGCACATATCTTTAGAGAATGAGATAGAGTGTTCTTTGTTGCAGATTTGGGAAATACTTAGAAGGTTGTGCTTTAATCCTTCTACACAAAGAACATTCTCAATTTTGGGCAACCCTGGCCCATCTATTGTACCTTGTCCAATTATTTTAGCTGAGCTCCCATCTCCAAATGTGATCGACCCACCATCAAATTCTAAATAATCATAGAACTGAGTCCGGTCACCAGTCATATGTCTGGAGCAACCGTTATCGAGATACCATTTTGAATTATTACCTACTTTTAGTGCAGTATGAATTACAAGGCAATTGTTCCTATTTTTTATTACCCATTTATTTATCATCTTCTTTAGGGAGGATGTTTTCTTTTGTTTTTCTCTTCGAGGTTGATAAACAAGGAACTCTTTAAATTCTTTGGGATGAATCAGATTTTCTTGCTTCATCAATTCTTCAGTTTTCTGATTCAGTTGAGCTGCCCATTTTAATAACTCCTCCATCCTTTCAATCATGTTGGTTGGAGTAAGGTATTTTCCTTCTTCATTATATATATTCTTTGAATTTCTCTTTACTACATTTCCGGTTGTTTTGAATTTTTCAGTATGTTTCAACCGGAAGGTGTTTCCTGTGTTGCTACTTGATACAACACATTTAGTCACAAGTGATGCAAGAGAATGGCTTGATTTGTATGATTCATATCCTAGACATCTCTTATCTTTAATTTTTCTTCCCATAGATAAGAGAGGTCTAGGATATGAATCATACAAATCAAGCCATTCTCTTGCATCACTTGTGACTAAATGTGTTGTATCAAGTAGCAACACAAGAAACACCTTCCGGTTGGAACATGCTGAAAAATTCAAAACAACCAAAAATGTTGCAAAGAGAAATTCAAAGAATATATATAATGAAGAAGGAAAATACCTTACTTCACCCAGCATGATTGAAAGGATGGAGGAGTTATTAAAATAGGTAGCTCACTTGAATCAGAAAACTGAAGAACTAATAAAGCAAGAAAATTTGATTCATCCCAAAGAATTTAAAGAATTCCTTGTTTATCAACCTCAAGGAGAAAAACAAAAGAAAACAACCTCCCCAAAGAAGATGATAAACAAATGGATAATAAAAAATAGGAACAATTTCCTTGTAATTCATACTGCAATAAAAGTAGGCAATAGTTTAAAAAGATATTGATCCTAGTCTTTCATTAATATGGGAAAACTTGTGACTTAGTTCAATTGAATGTTTAGATCTCTCTACATCTATTTTCAATTTATGGTTTTCAATTTTTAGATGTGATTTATCTGATTTCAGTTTGTTATTTTCATATTCTAATTCATTTATATATTTATTCAGTTCTTTAATTTTCAAAATCTGACTTGTTGTCCTTTCAAGCTTGTCATTGTTGGCATGACATTGTTAAAGATCATTGATCAGATGAGTATTAATATCCAGTGCTTTATCAAGATCTTTTTGCAATTATCTGCTTTTGTTTTCAGAAATGTCAATCCTTTTAAGAACATTGATGCTATGGGAATAGAGTTGATCATAGGCATCATGTATATTTTCTTCTTCTACTTCCAAGACAAGTGTTTCATACTTATCTTCTCAGTGTTAATTAACACTTCTTCCTCTCTAGAGTGGACTAGAAAAAGGCCGAAGATTAGATTCCAATGTTTGTATAGAGTAAAGGTTGCCACTAACTATTGTGCAACTGAGTTCACTTTTTTAAGCAATAAGATATCACTTCCAAAGCATTGTTAAAAAATTCCATTGGAAAGAAATCTACTGAGGCTGAAAAATACCAATACATGGATGGCTTGGGTTTTTTCTCTCCACGCATCATGAGTATATATCTGTGGACATAACCTTGCGGTCACCAAAACATTTGTATATTGACTTAAGTTCCACCAGCTGTAGTACACAAGGGAGGATCCAATCTTATTTAATGCCACCCAAGGACCATGTTTAGCTAGGTATCCCTGTACACCAACCATAGAGTATTCATACACATCGTCACAATAGCCGAGATGGAAACCCACTACACTACATAGCCCCTTAACTTCACAAGCTAGATTTAGATATCAATAAATACCGCATGCCTTCATGTAGACAGCTATACGGTTGTATCACCTCATGAAATAATAGCATACTATCAGGCCTTTAATTGATGTCAAAAGGAAGATTTATGTTCAAAAGATTACTAAATAAAGATTTAGAGATTTGGAAGTCATTAATGAAGAATTCACATGCCAAAGATCCAAGAAAACCAAGTGAGGAAAGAAGAGAATCAAAGATTTGAAGTGAAGAAAAGGAATCCTGAAATTGTCCTAAAAATAAACATATTCCTGAAAAAGCATATTCTGAAACTCTGACTCTATTTTGAAAAACTACGCAGAGTGCATAAATTTAAGGCGATTTCAAGATTTTTCCAACTCGATGCGAAAGTTAAAGTTCCACAACTATAAATAGGACTCCCTAAGATGCTCCAAAGCATTTCTAGGGTTTGGAAAGGTCTCAAGGAGCATACACAAGGATGGAGCAGCCACCAAAGAGTTTTTCTTCTTCCTTAGTTTATTTTTCATGCTTTATTTAAGAGATTTGGTTTCAATCATGTCTATGGTTGGTTAAACCTCTTAGCTAGGGCTAAGAGGTGAAGCTTGTAGCGTGTTTAGATGTTTATTTTGCTTTAATTCTTATTCTTATTGAATTTCATTGATTTCTAGTTCAATGTTAAGGGAATATTTTCAGTTTTCTATGATTTATTATGACTTAAATTATAATAGATGTTGTGATTGGTTTGGATATCTTTTTTTCTTATCTTGAGATAGTGAGATTGGTAAATCCCGTTGTTCACCAGCGTCCCCTGGGCATGGTAGGGTGATGGAATCCCTTCCGAACATCACAATTTTCCTCCATTGATAATTAGGTCAATGAAAAGTTTAGATTTGATTTAAATTGATGTATCTTCCAATTGGATAGGATAGGACTCCAATTCTAATTGTGTTCCATGAATCAAGTAAGGTAATATCTTAATAGCTACAAGTAGATCCTTGGCACCCTAGTTCCCACCTTTAGATTCATAAGTTTTAATCAACATTATTCATCATTACTCTCAACTATTCAGATTTCAATTTAGATCTTTTTATAGTTCTAATTATTTTTAGAATACGTACAAGTTTAGTCCCTATGGATTCAACCTTGGTCTTACCGAGTTATTACTACATCACAACCCTACACTTGGGGTTGTGAACACTTTGGTCGCACCGACTTTAAAACCCTACGCTTCGGTCACACCAAAATCACCTTCAGTCAGACCGAAGTCCAATCTGAAAATTCTGTGCAGAAAATCTATCAAATTTAGGTCAGAACGAAGTTGGCTTAGGTCGGACCGAAGTTGGCTTAGGTCGGACCTAATTAAGCCTGAAAATCCCAATTTCATGTTGGATTGTTTTGTATGATTTCGATCAGACCAAAGTTGGCTCAAGTCGGACCAAAGTTGGCTTTGTCGGACTGAAGTTGGCTTAGGTCGAACCGAATTATTGTCTTAAAATCACAATTCTTTCTGGACTATTTTATGCATTTTTGGTCGGACAGAAGTTGGCTCAGGTCGGACCGGACAGTCTGTTTTTTCTTCTATTTGACTTGTGATTCTATCAATCTTTTCTCCATCCTTTGCACTTGGTTTTCTTGGATCTTTGGCATGTGAATTCTTCATTAAACAGCTTCAAATCTCCAATTCTTCATTTAGTAATCTTTTGAGCATTAAATCTTCCTTTTAGGATCAATTTCATCTTACACTCTCAAAATCACCTCGTTCATCAAAACATGCATAATTAGATCGATTAAGTACTATCATGTTTATAAAACCAAAAATAAATAGGGAGAAATATGTAATATTTCACACTCAACACACCCCCAACCAACATTTTGCTAGTCCCGAGCAAAACATGCGAACAAAACTTCTCAAAAATCTCAAATTTCAACCCTCAGATGGTAATTTTCTGCGCAAGCCTATACATGTGAGCAATATTCAAAGGTGTGGAAATAAAACATGAGCAACCTAGATCCCAATTTCCTCAACAATCAAATGAACTAAGCTTAGTTCATCACTTAACAAATAGAATAAGTCCAAACATCAAGTCTCTAGTGTGTTTAGTGAGTTTTAACTTAAAGTTCCTTGAATTTGTTATACCTTTCATAATGTTAGCTATGTTCATTACCTTAAAGTGAACAATTTAACACAAATACTGATTCCGATCATATCTTCTATTTCACTTATTTTCCAGCTTTTGATTTTTTATCAATGGCTTTCACCTATTTTCATTCTTTTTCTAAAATTTTCATTTAAAACACATCCCATAGGTGGTCATGATCTTACTTTTTTTTAGCTGGTTTGTTTTTCTTTTTTTCATCCCTTTTATGTAGATAATAATCTCCAAATTTGGTTCCTAATCACCTTTAAGTAATTCACATTTTATCACTTAGGAAGTAAATAATTTCATAGGACATTAGTTATATGTGAAGTGTGAGCTAGACTCAATTGATGTTTAAGATATTTTATTAATCAACTAATTAGGAAAACTTTATCAAAAGTTACTAATTAACTAATCACAAGATTCCCAAAGATTTATTCTATATCTTATTATAGTACTCATCATGTATTCAAATCACACAAAATTTTTGCTTTCCAAGAGAGTTTTGAAATAAAAAATTCTAAATTTTATGAAAAATTTGCTCGAAACCTAGAAAAATATTGATTAGTTCCATCTAATCTCACTCCCATCCTAAAATTTATATTGTCCTCAATGTAATAAATAGTCAATAATACCAACATGAGACAAAGATAAGAAAAGGAGTAGTAAGTTAGAAAGATAATACCTGAGAAGGAAGAATGAAACAATATTCAAAGTCCTTACCATGTAAGGGTTAAGTAAAGATAAGCACGAATAACGAAAGAAAATTTCTATCAAACCTAATCCTAAGAAAGCAATAAACCTAACTATACCTCCATCAGACTAGGAAATCAATCCTAATATACAGGATCAGTCAGAGGGATGGACATATCCTCTGAGTCAAATTTCTCAATGAATGGCTTGAGACGATGACCGTTCACTTTGAAAATGTTGTCATTCATTGGATTCATTATCTTGACAACCCCATAAGGATAAATAATAGTAACAATAAAAGGGCCGGTCCAATGAGATCGAAGCTTACTTGAAAAAAGATGTAAACGAGAATTATACAAAAGGATCTTACGACATGGCGTGAATGATTTTCAAAGAATGTTCCGGTCATGGAAGACCTTCATTCTGTCCTTGTAAATTCTTGAATTCTCATATGCATTGTTTCGAATTTCCTTATTCAATTGAAGTTTGCGTGCAAGCCGACGTTGTCCAAATTGAAGTTCAAATTCTTAATCACCAAGTAGGCCTTATATTCCAACTCTACAGGCAAGTGGCAAGCCTTCCCATAGACAAGTCTAAAGGGAGACTTTCCAATGGGGGTCTTATAAGTTGTACGGTAAGCCCAAAAAGCATCAAACAGTCTGATTGACCAATCTTTGCGATCGGGGTTAACCATTTTTTTTAGAATTTATTTGATTTCCCTATTGAAAATTTCAGCCTGGCCACTTGTCTGTGGGTGATAGGGGTATTGACTTTGTGTGAGATCTTATATTTCTTCATTAAGTTCTTAAATGACCTATTGCAAAAGTGTAACCCTCTCCATCACTTATGATGGGTTGAGGTGTTCCGAACTGGGAAAGGATATTTTCTTTTAAGAATTGAATGACCGTTTAATTATCATTGTTCTAACACAAGATAGCCTTGACCCACTTGATAACATAATCTACTGCTAACAAGATGTAAATATTTTCAAAAGATTGGGGGAATGGTCCCACGAAATCAATGCCTCAGTAATCGAATGCTTCAATAATTAGAATAGGGTTTAGTGGCATCATGTTTTGACAGGACAATCCTCGTAATTTTTTACAATGCTTACAATGCCTAAGAGTGACAAAAGGAGATTACATTTTAATGTTCATTGTCAGGCACACATCTCCTTAGAATTTGGTTTGGGTAATAGTTGCATAGGTATGGATCATCCTAGATAAATTTGCATTCCTCAGTATAGAATTTCTTCTTATCTTATGCAATCCAATGGATCGGCATGAAACATGTGGCAAGATAATTAGCGATATCAGCGAACTAAGATACTTAGGAAAGTTTAAATAATTGTTCGTCAAGGAACATGTTGTCTCAAGAGAATCGGGTAGGTCAAGTCTAAAGAGATGATCAGCCACTACATTCTCTACTCCCTTCTTATCGCATATTTCAATGTCAAACTCTTGGAGTAGAAGGATCTATCTTATTAAACGGGGCTTAGTATCCTTTTTAAAGAGGAGGTAATTCAGCGCCACATGATCGGTGTAGATAATGATCTTGGATCCGATCAAGTAGGACCTAAATTTGTCTAAGGCGAACACTACGGCTAAGAGTTCCTTCTCTGTGGTAGAGTAGTTCACTTGGGCAGAATTTAGAATTCTACTCACATAATAAATTATGTAAGGCTTCTTCTCCTTACTATGACCCAGCACCACCCCAATAGCATAGTCACTAGCATCGCACATTATCTCAAAAGGAGCGCTCCACTCAGGTGGTTGCATAATAGGAGCGGTAGTCAATATGCCCTTAAGCTTAAAAAAAGCTTTTTGTTTGATTGTAGCCCGAATACCCGTCCAGGAAACATTAATAAGAGTGATCAACCAACCTTTTTAAAATTTAATCAATGAAAGGTAAAGGAAAGTGGTGCTTCCTTGTGATAGTATTCAACTTTCGATAGTCAATGCACATCCTCCAGCCATATGTAACTCTAGTTGGCACAAGTTCATTATTGGCATTGGCTACGATGATGATTCTGGACTTCTTAAGAACCACTTGTGTTGGACTCACCCATTGACTATCGGATATAGTGTATATAATACCTACATCTAACAATTTAAATACCTCAGCCTTAACCACTTCCTTCATGTTAGGATTTAAACGGCGTTGTGGTTGTCGGGAGATTTTTGCATTTCCTTCTAAGTGAATGCGGTGAGTACAAATTAAATGATCAATTCCCTTAAGGTCTGCAATCGTCTATCTAAGGGCTCCCTTATGTTCCTTGAGAGTATAAATGAGCATACTCTCTTGTTTTTCATCAAGGTGGGTAGAAATCACCATCGGGTATATCTCGTCTTAACCTAAATAGACATGTTTAAGATCAGTGGGCAAAGGTTTTAGGTCAAGCTTCGGTGCCTTGAGACTAGACGGTAGAGGTACTATCTCAGTTTGGGGCAATGTTGAAATGGTGGTAAAGACCGCTTGAGTTGAAGTTAGAATATGCCAATATCTCCTAGAGGGGGGTGAATAAGATCTTTTTAAAATTTTTATGATTTATAAACAAAACCTACTTCACTAATCATATGATCATGCAACTCTCAAGATTACTCAAATATAACTCTACTGGCTTTCAAGCTTGGTAGAGGATCCAATCACAAACTGCTTAAAGAGTAAACAATATAAAAGTCTAGTTCATGATGGATATGACTGTGTAGGTGTGTGAGAAGTGATCAGATATTCAAATATGGAAATATTAACGTAAATCACTCAATCAAAATAACAATCTCAAACACAGTCATTTTATAGTGGTTCGACGATAAGTCTACTCCACTCCCGGCTGCCGTACTCAACCCTTGAGTGTACCGGATTTCACTAAGAAGGTTTCACAGGGTTCACCTAAAACCTAAGGTTTTAAATCAAGTTCACCTTCAACCTTTACATAAAGGTTTCTACTCGGTTCACCTCTAACCCTGGAGTTTTACTGGTTCACTCCTAACCAGATGTTTATGCTCTCCACAGAGCAAGGGTCCACACAATGCACCCACTACGTACACTCCCACCGGAGGCCTCCTTGAGGACTTCAAAGGGTGAGAACCACTTAAGACCCAATCCTAGAAAGGAATTATCACAAGTGTCCTCTTGGACTCTGGATACTTACAGATAAGTTGATGAGTCTCATTCAGCGCAATGACGAAGATCTCCTCCTTGTTGTTGAAGAGTCTTCGACTTCCTTGATCCGCAACACAAAAGATATATCAGTACTTGGCTTCAGGTTGGGTTAAGGTTATGATGGAATCCTACTCTCTAAAGATTTTCCTATAGGGAAGATAGAGTAGTTCCAATCATCTAGGCATTCAAGGCATCCCAGCTTAATGATTTGTCATTAAGGTAATAGCTGGAAGATCCTTGAATGCGGAAGTTCATTCCCCAATCCACTCTATTGAATGTCAATGGTGAGAGTGGATTGGAGGATGAACTCTCTTGAGAGAAAGGGCTTTAGATATAAGATGTAAGTTGAAACACTCAAAAGCTCTCTCGTCTTTCTCTCACGGCAACAAAAGACAAGTCCTCTATATATAGGCAAAAAGTTCCAACGGATATAAAACGGTTACATTTATGACAGAGTTCGATATCATCGAGCAGGTTCGATATCATCAAGCGTATACTCTCGATAGCATCGATGGTCTGCTCGATGACTCAGACTCAATGTCATACGCTTTTGAAACTCTTTGCCAATTGGTCGATGAATCGAGACTATTGTCGATATCATCGGATTTCGAACTCCGATTCCATCGATGAAAGGTTCAATCCATCGACACTTGAAAAATGAGAGAGACTTGACTTTGAAATATTTCAGGTTTTTATGAGTGATCGGGGAACCATCGAGATCATCGGAATTTGAATGTCGATGATATCGAGATCAGAGTCGATGCATCGATAAATCCGACGGATTTGACTTTAAGCTTGTTGGACAATTTATGTCTTTGTTCGATGTAATCGACCTGGTGCAGATATGTAACATATCAGATTTTTTCCAACCTGGAATTAGACGTCCTTAGGCAATGGGTCGCTCTTGACACCTTATTAACTTGTCAGAACTCAATCCCACAGTCTAAAATTGCTTCTTAACCCATTTCCTTTACAAATCTCACCTTTCACCACCTCGTTCTTTAAATCCTTCTAAGTACTTTCACATTAAACACTATCTTAAAGTTTAGGTGATGAAGAAGAATACTTAAACCAAACATAACTACAAAGGCCAAAGTACCACCTTAGAAAGAAATCTTACAGGACTAAATCCTTTAGAAATTTGACAAAGTTAACTAAGTGTTAAACTAGATTAGCCATGAAATCCGCTAGAATCACTTTAAATACGATCTGCAAGACCCAAAACTTGTAGAATCATTGACACTAGGTTACCCTAAAATCTAGGATCAAACTCATTACCCGACTGCTCTCGGCAGCACATTGTAACTCCGTATCAGATCTGGACCGCACATCGGAAGTCCGAATAATACAAAGTTAAGGAATTAGGGCCGCCTTGCTGGGCTTGACAACCATCTCAGAAATTAAACCCAGATAGTGTCCCAGCGCTATTCACTTGAGCTCGGAGCGGAGAGTGTGAGAAATGTGAAAATATTTCTAAATTAAATTCAAAATAAATAAATCTGAGACTTGTCGCTTACGGGTCAGTATTAAGCAACCTGACCGTCAGAATCAGACTAAATTATACCCTCGGATCAGGGATATTTCCCCAAACATATCCATGTACTCGAAATCCCCGATCGAGATCCGCTGACCATTGAACTGAAACTGGTCCGCCACGCGTGATCTAGGAATCCGACCGAAACGAAAACTTAACTCCACCTAGATCCAGAGTCTGTGAGCTTAAGTCCGACTTTTGGCTCAGGGAGGCCCGCCAGAAGTCCTCCGTTGAGCTGAAACTGGGTCGCTTTGGTTATAACCTAAGTATACTTGACCATAAGTCTAATTTGGTGACTTTTTAGGCTATATAAGGACCTTAAAACCCTCTCTCTATCAGTCATACGAATTTGAGAAAACCCTAGGAGAGAAAGAGAGAAAAGAGAGAGAAAGTGAGAGAGAAGTGGGAGCATCTCCCTGCCATGCTTCCCTGCCGCTACACGAGCTTAACCACTCATTTTTAATCGCTTTCCCGGCGATTTCGGCATCATTTCTAGGTAAAAAACCCTAACCCTAATCTGTTTTGGGGTTTTGACAGTTGTAAGTTATGAAATAGCTAACCTATTTCATTCTATAGGTTGCCAAACTGCCGTATACGAAAGCTTAGCAAACATATCGACTCCGTTACGATTCTACGACAAAAGGTACGGACTTGAGGTGTATAGGTTATGGTTTTCAATGCTTTCAGTGTCAGATAATGATAGATTCATGATCTGCATGCAATTTCACATGTACAAAATGTTGTCTGTTTTCCATTTCGATTAAAGATGAAGAATATGAATTTTTACATACTCTAGGAATTTGTAAAAAGTACCGTATATGTATAAATTTTGGAAATGTGTTTGCCATGATTATTTGTTGTATAAATATATTATATATGGATAAAATACTTGTTTGGCGAAAGGACTCGCCCTAATATATGTTTTGCTAATATACACTATGTATGTAAAAATAGTGTATTCTAAGTGTTTGTCAAAATGACTGAATGAGTATAGAATTCTCATTCGTGCTCGCCATAACTAATTGTCATGGATATATGATTGTTGTATTGGTGATACCCCTTTAACGAAAGGATTTGCCCTAAATCACGCCATGGCTAATATACACTATATATGTTACAATGTGTGGCCCAAGTATTTGTGAAAATGACTGAATGAATATGGAACTTGGATTCATGCTTGCCATGATTATCCGTTGTGGGTGCACGCGTGTTATAATTGGGGCAACTCCCTAGTGAAAGGATTTGGCCTAATGCCTATGTGATCAACATATGTCAAGTATGTTGATGTATGTAGTTTAAAGTGTTTGTTGAAATGTCTGAATGAGTAGTAGTTAGTAAATTGTAATGTATAAGGGTGTTGAGATATAATTCTCAACTTCTTTAACTATGTGTATGATTTCTTTAGATATCTGTGTGATTAAGAATTGAATATGTACAAACTCATGCTTATGTTGTACTTCATAACATGCTCAACTGATTGTATGATTTTATCTGTGTAATGCATATGTTTAAATTTATGTTTATGTTGTATTCCATAAGAGTCGTGAAGGGTGATGGGGGAGTGGTGTAACGAGTGCATACAACAGCCCTGGCAGCCCTAAGCGGATGTTATCAGACTTTGATTGTATGATTTGAATCTTGATCCATTAATGCTTTACCTATCTGCAATTGAATGTGATTAGGGCTATTGTATAGTCCAAGAAGTTGGTAATGGGATCGAATTCGTGGCTGAGATTCATTCGCCACGTAGGACATTTTTTACGAACCCGAGTCATGCGTTGCTTGTCGGCAGTGGTTAGGCCACACGAAGTGCTTATGCACTTCATGTCGTACAACTCAACGGGCTCTCGTACTAGTCGAGTTCGTCAAGTAACCCGATCTGTCTTATGTATGTTCACCATGTTTGAACGCTACTGCTTGAACTTAGGGTACCAAACTTACCAGTGAAATCCCGTTAACCATGGTACCTCGATCCGCTAAGACTCATGAGCCGGGCATGGTGGTATGGGACACCGTGGTTGAGCTGTCGGCCTACGCTGGGGCCATGTGCCTCCCCGTAGTGACCAGTGAGCAACCAGACTCATGAGTTGATTATGGTGGTATGGGATACTATGTTCGTGCTGTCGGCCTACATTGATAAGGTGAAGGGGGAGTGGTGCAACCAGACTCATGAGTTTTGCCCTGGCAGCCCTTTGTAGTGACCTCGAGCATACTCTGAATTTGCGGTGAGCGAAGAGTTTTGCCGCAGTATATAGAGTATGAACTAGGCCTGTTTCAATTTAGTGATGAACCATTAAAGAGGTGATGGGGGAGTGGTGTAACCATTGTGCATAACAGCCCTAGCAGCCTTTGCAGCGACCTAGAAACACACCATCGTATGAGATTAACTAGGGCTGATGACCCTAGAATGGATCATGTTTGGGAATGATAACCTTTCCCAATCCTGCTGTTTGAAATGGACTAATAACAACTTGATAATCATGCTCATCATGCATTGTATGTGCCTGGAAGATGTGGAGCACTGAGGGATGAAGGCATGTCGCGAACGTAAGATGGTGTCGCATAAGAGTGGTTTGGCAAGGGCATACATCATGACTGCATTCATGCTTACATTAATAAGAGTATTTAGAATTGTTGATTGTACTGCTTTATCATTACTACTTGACTGAATTGATAACATGTTAACCTATGCTTTATTGTTCCACTAAGTTGATCACTCACTCCCACGTTACGGGATGGTGTTGTACACACCAACCAGACTTGTTTGAGTTTCAGATGATGGCGATGTTGTAAAGCGGAGCTGAACTTTTATGGGGATGAGGAGGATTCCTCCTTTATGCTGTTTCAGGCAGGTTCCTGTGAGCCGTGTCCTGATCGACGGGGCTTTCTGGGATATTGACTAGAGAACCTTATACATTTGGTATATTTTAGGATTGTAATTATTTAACCTGGTAACGTTATCACACTCTGAAGACTCACCACAGTTTATATATTTTATCTATCTATCACAGTCTTCCGCTTGCAAATTTAACTGTCTCTGGAGTATGATATGTTATTTTGGCTTAATCTCACTCATGTTCACTACTCTAATACAGTCAACATTCAATCATCATTCGTTTTGTTACATAAGTGATGCGTTGGAACTCGGGAGTTGAGTTTATGCTCGACCCCCGATTTTCAAGGCGTTACAAGATATCATCAATATTTGAAATATCGATTCTATCGAAGGGCCCCCGATCATAGTTAAAAATGCCCTGAAATATCTGCTGTGAAAAATGTGCACCCTCGATCAATATCATCGATGGACCTCCGATCTTATCGATATTTGAATACAGATCATATATGACGGTCATCGATATATTGAAGGAATTTGATATTTTCATTAAAAAATAGGGGCGCCGAAAATCTGCCTGTCGATCTTATCGAGACACTCTCGATGGACTTGAGATTTGAATATCGATGATATCGGTATATGTATTGATACATCGATAAATCCGTCCAGATGAATATTTAGTTGCTGGACACTTTTAGTCCTCACATCGATAATATCGTTAAGGTATTGAGGACATCAACAGAGCAGGTCGATTATATCGAGGGTGCTTCAATAAAATCGACAGGGCGAGAAAAACTTAGAGATTTTCTATTTTGCAAAAAGTTTTCTCACCCTAAAACCCTATGATTTCTAACTTGTTTTTAAGGGTTTTTCTTTACTTGGTGTTTTAGGTCATGGGATGTGAGGCTTTGATTTACCTATGGCGAGCTTCCACACATCCAGTTGAGGTAGACGCTTGAATTGATCTTCCTATCGAGCTCTATAGACAGTCTGACCTACAACTCACGTAACTTGACAAACCAGGGCACTTTCAAAGGTCTCAAATTGTGGCCTCCATTGGTTAATTTCAAGTACCAGTGTTGCATCAAGCAAGGCATCCATCTCCTTAATCATGTCATCATCTAAATCAGGGGAGTGGGCCAAACACATCTCCAAAGGGTCAGATTATAGAGTCAAAAGTGCTCTATCTTCCTCGAATGAATTGATCATGTTAATGTCGTGGGTATCGTCAACACCATCTAATTGTTTGCTCGTATTGAAAAAAAAATTGTGGACCTCTAATGTCATGTTCCCAAAAGATAAGTTCATAACTCCATTCCTACATTTAATGTAGCTAAGAATAGGCGACCATGAATGACGAGAATCTGAGTGCTCATGTCCATGATAGGCTAGTATCCAAAATGATAAAATCCACTGTTCACAACCTCAAATGTAGGGTCGCGATGTAGTAATAATCTCGGTGAGACTGAGGTCGAATCCACAGGGACTAAACTTGTACATATTCTGAAAAGAACTAGAACTAGAACTAGAAGAAAATCTAAATCTAAATTTGAAATTGTAGAGAGAGTAATTGTGAATAAACTAATTGAAACTTATGAATTTAAAGATGGGAACTAGGGTGTCATGGATCCACTTGCAGCTATCAGGATGCTACCTTACTTGATTCAAGAGACTCAATTGGAATCAAAGTCCTATCTTATCCAATTGGAAGGAGAGATGATCAAATATCTGAACTTCTCATTGATCCAGCCTCAATAAAAGAGAATTGTGAAGATGTGGAAGGGATTTTATCACCCAATCATGCCCAGGAGATGATGGTAAATAATAGGATTTACCAATCCCACAATCTTAAGTAATAAAAAAAAAAGATATTCAAAGATATTGCAGCATCTATTGTAATTTGAGTCACAACAGACCATATAAAACTGAAAATATTCCTTAAAATCAACTAGAAATCATTGAATTTTAATATAAACATGAATCAAAGCAAAGTAAACATCTCAATCAATGATACAAGCTTCACCTCTTAGCCCTAGCTAAGAGGTGTAGTTAACCATAGACATGATTAAACCAAAAACTCTTAAATAAAACATGAAAACAACTAAGGAAGAAGAAGAAAAACTCTTGGCGGCAGCTCTCCACCCCTTTGATGTGCTCCTTGAAACCTTTCCAAACCCTAGAAGATGCCTTGGAGCATCCTAGGGACTCATATTTGTAGCTAGGGAACTCCAACTTTCGCACCAAGTTAGAAAAATCAGGAAACCGCCTTAAATTTGCGCAGTCCGCGTAAGTCTACATAATGCCTTCGATTCTATTGAAGGATCTTCGATTGATCGAAGATTAGTCCAGAATTGTCTAGCGAGTTTGGCTTGAAAAATCTTAAAATTCACGATCAATCAAACAGACTTCGATTGATCGAAGATTGGTCCATAACTGTCCAGTGAGTTTAGCTTGAAAATCCTGAAATTCTCGATTATACCTTCGATGCATTTAAGTGTCTTCGATTGAACCTTTGATGCATCTAAGTGTCTTCGATAGAATCAAAGTCTATTTTAGCAATTTTTTAGAACTATGTTTTTCTGGTCCTGGAATTTGTTTTTAGGATAATTTTCAGGATTCCTTTTCTTCACTTCAAATCTTCGATTCTTTTCATTCATCGTTTGGTTTCCTTAGATCTTTGGCATGCGGATTCTTCAATCTTGGTCTCCTAAGATCCATCCCTTGCCTTGGTGATTCTTGAGCGTAAAATCCATGCTTTAACATTCTTTTCAATCCAAGCTCTCATATTCACCTCGCAATACAAACATGTATAAAATATACCCATTAAGCATTATCATGTTCATAAAACCTAGATATAAATAGAGAAAAATATGCAAAATTTGTCACCCAACATCCACTGGATAGTAGAATTTATTGACTTGGACCAGCATGTCCTCAATCATCCCTCTCGATACACGAACCGAATTATCAACATATTATAGTATGGTGTGGGTGGGTTTTAATTCACCTGGACCCAATTGTTCGTAGACCGAGTAAGGGATCAAATTAACACTTGCTCCCAAATTAAGGAGTGCATTTTCAATCCAGCGGTTCCCAATTACACAAGTGATGGTTGGGCTACCGGGATCCTTATATTTTTGTGGCACATCTTGCTTGAGGATAACACTCACCTTTTCTGTCAAAAAGATTTTTTTTTTATATTTTGCCGCCTTTTGGTAGTTCATGGATCTTTTAAGAACTTGGCATATAAGAGGATTTGTTTAACTGCATCTAATAGAGGAATGTTGACCTTCACTTATTTTAGAACCTCCAAAATATCCTAAGAGTTAGATAGAGGTTTTGGTGCAATCAACTGTTGGGGAAATGGCACAACCGACTTGTATGCTCTTTCTAACTCTTCCTCTTGTGAAGTAATGTTAGGTCTATCACTCTCAACTTTTTCTAAGTCATTCAGATTTTCAACCCTTACCAGAATAGTTTTGTCAATTGTCTTCTCACTTCTAAGAGTGGTGATAGACTTAGCTTACTCTATGTTATACGAAGAGTTCGGGTCACTCATTTCACATTGTGGTTTTGGATTGGGTAGAGGTTGGGCTGGAAAAGTCCATTTCTCCCCAATCGCTAAGTGTGACTCAATTCTTTGTATGGCCTTAGATCTTAGAATACTTGTATGTGCCTTGATTAAAGAGCTCTTGGTTTTGAATGTGCTTTAAAACGGATCCTCTTGAGGTTTCCTTCAATTGAGAAGTTGAGTAAGGGCCTCTTGAGGATTGGTTGTTTGTCCATTCCTTCAACTGAAGTTTGGATAGTTCCTCCAGTTGGAATTATAAGTATTTAAGGTGGGTCCACTGAATGGTCAGTGGTAGTTGTTTACGACGTTTGATTGCTCATTCAAAATTCTTAAAACGCTGAAATTGTAGGAAGATCCTGTGTTAAGTATATGTTGCTGGCACAAATACCATAAGCGACTTCCACAACCTCATCGGTTTGACTATTTCCACCTTCTTAAGTTCCATGGCCTCAACTTTTCTTGCGAGATTGGCCACCATTGCACTTATGTTGTCTTTTTTCCTTTAAGACTTATATCCCTCCCTTCTCTCTTGACTAAGTAGGCTTAGAAGTGGTGGGCTTTGGGGGAGGTGTCCCATGATTGCATGTTCTTTGCAAGTAAATCAAGATAATCTCATGCATCATCGGCCTCTTTGCTCATGAATTTACCATTACACATCATCTCCACAAACTGGCGCATGGGTGAAGTCAATCCATTATAGAAAAAGCTTATTACCCACCATACTTCATAGCCATGATGTGGACACGAATTCATGAGGTCGTTGAACCTCTCCAAGCATTGGAAGAAGATTTCTTCCACTTTTTGGGTGAAGTTCAAGGAGTGTAGCCACGACTTAGCCTTCTCCTTCAATGAGAAGGGAAACAACTTCAATCTTAGTGTGTCTTCAGACACATTTGGAAAGTGCAATGTGGCAACTATCTCATTGAATTATTTAATGTGCAAGTATGGACTTTCAAAGTCTAGTCCATGAAATTTAGGAAGGAGTTGTATCACTCCCGGTTTGAAGTCCATGTTTCCTATATTAAGTGGAAACACCATACAGGAAGGTGTACTTGTCCTCGTCAGTTACAAGTAATCTCATAAAATACGAGGCGGGGGAGCATGATACACCTCATTCTCATTTTGAACTTCCTCAACTAGATGTTGAGGTTGATTTGCAACCATTACTTCAATTAACTCAGAGGATCTCAAGTGGTGTTTAATTGGGTAATGGATAGGCAACCCTTCGACTAATCCTCCTTTGCTTAAGAGACGCGAAGTGTTGTTACAAACCCACTTGGGCATGAAACACTCACAGCTCTCAAATTTTAAACTATTAAAACCTAAGGAAAAGAAAACTACAGAAATAAGAAATCTTGAAAGAAAAGAAAGTTGGAAAGAAGTTACCGGATTGGAGTTATTATGTTAGATTTCTACAAAATAGAAAACAAGGTTAGTTTTTAAAAATAAATTCAGAAAATCCTAACCTAAAAACACAGCAAAAGTTAACCCTAATCCTAACCCAATTCTAATACTAATCAATCTCAAGAAAACGTGCAGCCAAAGTTTCCGGCAATGGCGTAAAAAAATTGTTCACAACCCTAAGTGCAGCGCTGCGATGTAGTAATAACTCAGTGAGACTGAGGTCAAATCCACAGGGACTTAACTTGTGCGTATTCTAAAAAAATAAAAAACTAGAACGAGAATAAGATCTAAACTAGAATCTAGAATAAGAGAGAGATTAATTATGAAGGAATTATTAATAATAAAAAGGAAACTAGAGCACCAAGGATCCACTTGTAGCTATTAAGATGCTACCTCACTTGATTCAATAAACACAACTGGAATCGGAGTCGTATCCTATTCAGTTGAATGATAGAGAAGTGAAACCATAATCTAAACTTGTTGTTGAATTAGTTCATACATGAAGCACCAATGTAATGATCGCAGGGAATTCAACCATTCACCATGCCCAGGAGATAATGGAGAATCATGAATTTTACAGATCACACAATTATAAAACAAGTAAGAAGATATTAAAAGCCTTTCAAGCATCTGTTGTAATTGCAGTCACAATAAACTATGAAAAAATTGAAAATATTCCTTAATTCAAACTAAGAATCAATAGAAATTCAACATAAACATGAATCAAAGTAAGATAAATATCTATACAAACTACAAGCTTCACCTCTTAGCTCTAGCTAAGAGATTAGTCAACCAAAGACATGATTGAAACTAAAACTCTTAAAGAAAATATAAAAAGTAACTAAAATAAGAAAATTGGGGAAGAAGGAAGGACTCCTTAAAGCTCTCTAACACCTTGCTCCACTCTACCAACCTTAATTCATACTTAGAAACAAATAAGAGACCCATATTTATAAGCTTTGCTCGCACCAACTTTGAAACTGCCTCATATTCTCGTAAAAAGTTATGCTTCAGTAGCACCAAAATCACCTTCAGTCGGACCGAAGTCAAATATGAAATTATGTGCAGAAAATGTGTCAAATTTAGGTCAAACCGAAGTTGGCTTAGGTTGAACAAAAGTTGGCTGAGGTCGGACTGAACTTGGCTCAGATCGAACTGAATTAAGCCTGAAAATTCTGATTTCTTGCTGGACTATTTTGTACGATTTTAGTCGGACCGAAGTTGGCTTAGGTCGGACCGAATTAATGTATGAAAATAATAATTCTTGCTGGACTATTTTGTGCACTTTTGGTCAGACCGAAGTTAGCTCAGGTCGGACCAAACAGTCTATTTTTTCTTCTATTTGACTTGTGATTCTGCTAGTCTTTTTCCATCCTTTACATTTGGTTTTCTTTGACTTTAGCATGTGAATTCTTCATTAAACACCTCCAAATCTCTAATTCTTCATTCGGTAATCTTTTGAGCATTAAATCTTCCTTTTAGCATCAACTTCACTTTAAGCTCTCAAAATCACCTTGCACATGAAAACATGCATAATTAGATCGATTAAGCACTATCGTGTTTATAGTACCAATGAATAAATAGGGGAAATATGCAATATTTCACACTCAACAGGACGTATCACTGAGTTGGGCATTCATCATTTGTATGTGCAATTGCACCCAACCGAATGATTAGCGTAGGTGTGGTTTGTGGCGAGGTTTGGCACAAGATGTCCTGTCAGGAGCTTTGGGGGTGGTTAATGTTATGGAGTCACCGCAACAGCTGGAGTATGGTCCATCAGAAGTTTTATTTTACCTTTTTTGTGTTTTCTCTAATCCAACATTTGGATATTGTGGATGATTTAGTCACTATTGGTGAGACCAATTTTGGATGATATACTTGTATTTTCCTAGATGTGGCTTGATTACCTTGCTTTTAGTTATCTATGCTCTTCTTTGAATCCTTCATTAACTGCACGATACTTTAATTTAATTTAAAATTTGGAATGAATGTTAATTTGACTAAATACCCACGGGGGAGAATTTTCCCATGTGTGGCGATCCTGGGTAGCACCCGGGTCTGTGTAACTATAGCATTGATCTCAAGTGGCACAAACCGAGGTGTTTTGGCGTCGGTGGCAATACACTTGACCTATTCGATTTTAACACCCCGGGATGTAGAATCCAAGCCTAAGTACTCGGGTGTTGTATTTTTGGGGTGTTACAGAAGTACCCATCAACATGATCAATATTAGAAATAAATGATTATTAAGAAACAAGACCCTCTTTATATCACTTATGTTGAATTTTTTAAAAGTGGAATAAAACAAAATTTGAAAAGTCTAGATTGTTAGATTAACCCTAAGTATCCCCATTTTCATGAGCTCATATATTTTAAAAATGCAAAACAAAAAAAAATAAAAAAAGTCATACCTATGTACATAGAAACCATCGATTTCGTTGTTGTCAATTATCTAAAGTAGGATGTCTCTCCCTTATTTATCTCGGATGTTAGAGAGGTAGAGAACCAACATGTCAACCCTTTTGTAGGGGCCAAGGGCTAACTTAGAGTTGTCCACTGGGTGGAACCCACATGCACAAGTGCGTGCACGTGTGAGAGGTGGGTGTAGCTCTCTCTCTCTCGAGAGGTGGGTGTAGCTCACTCTCTCTCTCTCTCTCTCTCTCTCTCTCTCTCTCTGCATTATTTTATAGGGTGCTTGGATGTTTAAAACCAACATGTCAACCCTTTTGTAGGGTCCAAGGGCTAACTTAGAGTTGTTCACTAGGTGGAACCCACATGCACAAGTGTGTGCACGTGTGAGAGGTGGGTGTAGCTCTCTCTCTCACTCTCTCTCTCTCTCTCTCTCTCTCTCTCTCTCTCTCTCTTTGTCTGCTCTGCATTGTTTTATAGGGTGTGTCCAAGGGTGCTTGGATGTTTAGACTCTCACTTTTCTAAGTTCCTCCCCCTCTAAGATATGATTTATTTATAAGGAGGAAGCTCGGGTTCCAAGAGACACCACTTATAGTGCTCCACCACTATACAGACATCAGTATACTTTACTATGACAAAAGTTTGTTTACCTACCTTTTCCAAGCACCTCAATTGACTAAATCTCTCCACTTTCTATGGTCACCATCCTTAGCTAATATCCATGTTGGTTTAAGAAATGAATCAATAGGTCTTAACCATTAGATGGCCATCAAGCATGGGTTAAAACAAATCAATGATTAAAATTAAAAGTTAACTTTTGAAAACTTATGATTAACCAATTGAAAACCTTATATGTACTAGCCAGCCTTTAAAACACTTGATCAATGGTTCAAACCATAAGATTAGCCTACTATGATGTTTCGAGTAGACCAAGTGAATCCCTTATTGAATTGTATCGACTTTAATAACCCTGATGTATGCTTCCTATCACACCCACTTTTATTGGCCACACGATAGCTTCCTAAAGTGAGCCAAGTACATTTATTTAATGTCTCTCCATCCATACATCCTTAGGTCCAGAGATTTATAGGAACTGGTACATTCGTAAGTTTCTCTAGTCAAAGTTTGATGGGTCTTCCAATAAAAATATTTTCCATAGATCCCACCAAAGCAAGTGTAATGCCCCAAACTATTATGTACATGGGTACAACAATCTATCTAACCTAACCTTACATCAAATACCAAATGTGAATTAGACCATTGAGAATGATCTCCATTCATAGATCCAGTAATCTAACCATTAATTTGGAGATAAGACCATCCATCATGTGATGCGACGTGCGTACCTTCCCTTAAATGAATTGGTTAATAACTCCTTATCCATAATGATTTAGATGTAAGTTCTTTTGTAAGAATTGTTTGGAAAGATACATATAACCATATCTAAACCATTAGATTTCACAAAACTCTTAGATCAGCAATAATTACAAAAATGTCACCAATCTACCCCTGAATTCTAGATCACATGGTTCCCACTATCCATTTAATGTGAAATTTTATACTATGCCTATGAATCATAAATTAATTATACACGTTGAATTTCAGCCCTTAGATCATTGTAAAAGTGACCCAATTGACAGATCAGCCCCTTAACCATTGATTTTGGTGTCCATCGAGTGAAGAAACCTCGTGAGTAGTCGTAGTTGGATATTTCTCTTCATATGAATGACTTGAATTGCCCATCATATGAACCAAGTGTGAAATATACAGACCCCACTTTGGTAGGTTTATCAACACTTTATAAATCTAGATCTTTAGATCTAGCCACTTCCTACCGTCCATAAAAACTCAAACTTAGACCACACATTGGTCTCACGTGACTACGACATCTTACAAAATTGGACCTCAATCTATGATCCTACATAATTGAACGCTGAAGCCAGTTCCTTCCTTTTGACACAAAAGGTGATATTTTAGATTTAGACTTTTCCCACCATCGATCAACCACCAAATTTTGCCCAATCGTTTACATATCTTAATTGCACATTTACTCCAAAATTTAGCCTTGATCACTAAGCGTGGACCACTATTTGAGATCAAGTCCATTTTAGACACCCACTAGGAGCACTTTCGAGATAAGCCTCGATCAGCTCCATACTTGGGTCCATGGACCAACACGGCATGCCAAAGTCAATGAAAAGTGTGGATCTTCTTAAATGTCATCATAATGGACCCCACATGATAGAGTAGCCATTCAAGATCAACATAAAGGGTAAGAGTTGTGTGGATGAACAACTCAATGTGTAAACGCCAACTTCCTTCCAAATAGGAGACTCCTTGTTTCCCCATGCAGAATCAATCAGACAACCACGGTAAATCTCAAACGTCTGATTCAAATGTGGCCCTATACGATGAGATGGTCGGATCTGAATCGCTCATCAAATGCAGTCCCCACTTCCTATCAACAAAGGGACACAAGTAACTGCCAAAATTACACTGAATCAGATCATAAACTAATATGCATACTAGCAATCAGATTCAGAGGAATATGATCATAAAGCCAGTGAGAATCCACAGATCAACCCCATCTTGAACTCAATAACTCTACATACGCCAAATGACCAAACCAATGAAGTGGATCTGTCACGAACATCTCGGTGGACCCCATGATGATAGTGCACATGCACCAACCGCATGCGGCCATGGAGCACTGGAACTAGAGTCCGATCAAACAGACTCTGACCCACAAGAAGATGAAATGTCTCTCCCATCCCACTTTTACCGCCGTGGAAAATACAAACAGCCGACCATTGGGTTCATTCATGGCCCACCAACCGAGTCCATATGAACAATCTGAGCCATCCATCAAGAGCAGACGAGACCTCCGACCAAGACTCAGTAAGCCCCGCCGAGAAAGTGTCAGAAATCGTTCCCCACACTACTGGACGATTGGATCTTTACCGCAAGATCAACATGGTGGGCCACGCTGATTAGAAAACAAAAGCACCTCCTCATGGGTTAAGATATTACAATAAAGCTAATGGAAGGTGTGGATTTTCCCAGGCATCAGTGATTGTGGACCCCACCAATTATGCAATATCAAACCATCCGCGACAAATGTTAGCAGCAGAAGTTCTGGAAAAAACTAAGAGATGGACGTCCCACTTATGGATCTTAGATTCGATTCAGGCTGTCCAAGTCAAAGCAAAGAGGATTCCAACCACTTCCAAGAAGCCAGATCGGAAGGGTCGGATCAAATATCAACCCGTTATTTGATCGGAAGCAAGACGTTCTCCCTGTTTTCACTACGTAGGAAACGGACTGCGTAAGCCAGACTTATTTAAGACTTCACAAGAAGAGTCTGGAAACTCACTACACCCTTATAAAAGGGCACTCTCGGCTGGTGATTTGAGAAAATAGAAGAAGAAAGGAGGGCAAACGTGAGAGGGAGAGAGAGAGAGAGAAATGTCCAGTAGTTGTTGGACGTAACAGTAAGGAAAAGGAAGGAAAAGAAAAGAAGAAGAAAGAAGGAAAAAGAAAAGAAAGGAAATGAATGGAAAGTAAAAGAAAAGAGAGGAAAGGAAAAGAGAAAGAAAGAGAAAGAGAAAGAAAGAAAGAAAGAAAGAAAGAGAAAGAAAAGAAAAGAAAAGAAAAGAGAGAGAGAAAGAGAGAGTTGGGTTTTGAGTTGACTCGCTGGGTCATGGACTGAGTCAGGGCCAGATTTGAGTCAAGCTTCAAGTGAGGGTTTTATCCTTTAGGCTTACATTAATTTAAGTTATTATATTTACCTTACCCTTACATGTCATCCTGTTGGTTCATCTTGCCTTTACATGATTTCGTGATTTTTCTATCTTGCCTTTAACATGCCTTCAAGTTACTTTGAATTCTTCCTGCAAATATCTGTTTTACTATCAATTATTTTCCCTTTGAGATTGTAGTATAATGTTGCTTACATGAGATCTTTATGAATTTATAGGGGGCCATGGATACAAGCCTTGCCCTTGTCTTTATCAAGTTATTGAGTTGGTCGTTACCACTCTCCTTATTATTGAGTTGGCCATTGTCACTCATCTATCTATTGAGTTAGCTATTGCTACTATTCTTTTATTGAGTTTATCATTGTCACTCTTCTCTTTATTATGTTGGCTATTGCCACTTTTATCTTTGTTGAGTTGACCATTGTCACTCTTCTCTTTACTATGTTGGTTTTGTGTTATTTATCTTTAAGGCTTGGGCATGTGTCTTGATATTTCAGAACTCTCATAATTCAATTTATCTCTCTATAAGTGCAAGTGATGTGTAAGATGTATCACAACTGGTGATTCAAATATTCTATCATGGACTTAATGCGCTCTGAGTAGAGACATTCTTGGTTGTCACGTAATTCCATGGGTTTTTGGGTAGTGGTGCACAAATCTATGTGTGTAATTCTCAAATGCAGTGTCACATCACTTCCAGTATTGGATGTCGCAAATAGTCACTCCATAATCAAATCGTGTCACGTAATTCACCTGACTCATGTGTTATGCGCCTTGAGGTGTTCATGTAAATCTACGGTAGTGTTGGCCATGCAAGCGAATATCCGTAGTTATGGGGTACGAGTCAAGTCGGGTTTTCTATAAATCGTATTCTATATTGTGATAATCATTACGTATGATGAGCCCCACATACTTTGTTAGGCATGCATCTCATGTAGGTTGTTTGCGAATTCTGATATCCTCGTATTAGTGGACTACGAGACATATCAGAACCCTTATATACTTTTATAAATATCTTAAATTATTGTTAATCTTAAAGGATAACCATCACTATGAGTAGGGCGTTGACCCTCTCCAACCATACAGACAATGCAGGTGACGTACAGATTGAAAACCTAGAGGACCACCTCCCTATGGAAGAATATACTAAAAGAATAAGAAGATAGTTTTATACTTGCGCTGCAAACTCTGACATTGTAATTAAGCTTCTCTTGAGAAGGCATTTGATTATTTACTGAATTCTTTTACTCTGATAAAATAATCAATATAGTCGATTTTATTCTCGTGAATGGCTACCTTCATGAATATAACTGGATGTGATCTAAATGAAAAAAATGGTGCGATTTTTAAAGCATCCAAGTTTATACATTAGTAACACATGGTTTTCTAGGGCACGAGTATAAACTCTGGCCACGAAAATTCGGGATGTTACAGCAAGTTCCTGTATATTCCATCAACATATTTGTATCCATAAACACTCACACTCTCTTAAGGTATACTAATTCAAGTTTGTACCTTATGGCGGAAACTGCCTGTAATGCCCGAGTTTTCAAAACCTGAGTATATGACTCGTTTTCCAAAAACCCGAGTGTTAACCTTTAAAGACAACTAAATTCCACGTGCATTTTTTTTCTTTTCTTTTTTAGAGTGAGCATTTAGGCGGAATATGAACAAATCAAGCATAAAAGAAATTATATATACATTCAAATTATAAGAGCGGCTGCCCAATAATGACTTATACAAACAAATGTATATATGTTAACAAACACAAAAATTACAAGATTTAACACATGTGAAATTATAAAATGTGTATAAATTTGAACCACAACATTGTGCGGCTTCTCTTGGAAATTATAACCATGCATCCTTGACAATTGTATCATGCTCCTCATCAATCCAAACATAAATATTATTTGAACCATCTGTACTACCTGTACGGTTATATATTCGATAAATGAGTGGTCAGCTCAATGTGAATTCCCCTCAAGATTACACACTGCCACATTAGTAAAGTATAGTTTTAAAGAATAAAGCATCCAAAATAATACATGATGCAGTCTTGATTAAATCCATGATGTGTGAATGCACATCGACTTGCGAATGCTCATCCAGTTGGACTTGGGCTCGTCACCCATGCATAAGACCGGTCATCAACGTAGCACATCATGTATGTACATCACGTACAGCATAATGACCAAGCCATCATACATCACATAAGTAGGTCGATAGTCGATGGTCTAGGAGCTAGCGAAATGATACCCCACTAAGCATAAGAACACGTGCTACAACATCCAGAATTAGTCACCCATCATCGCCGGTATGCTATGAATGCATGATTAACCCATCCATTATTATTCCAATTACAACCAGCCAATTTAAGAAAGCTCAAAGGTCACTACGAGGGGCTCATCACCCAGCATAGGCCGACATATCCGTCATAGTGTCCCATTCCACCATCCCCGACTCATGAGACTCCAACATTAGGATGTTTAATGGTAACCTCCCCGACTAGTGGTCAATCGTAATGCCACAAGTGGATCTTACCATCGCATAGATATATAGAAATAATTCATCAAGCCACTTAGGGAAAATATCAAATGAAAGCCACATAGGGCAAATATCATATCGAAGCCGCAGATGACAAATATTATATCAAAGCCGCAAATTGCAGATATCACATCGAAGGTGCAAAGGGCAGAATCACATCAAAGGCACAAAGGTCAGATATCACATCAAAGGCGCAAAGGGCAAATATCGCATCAAAGGCACAAAGGGCAGAAGGATACGTAATATGGTATGTTCACAACAACTTAGGTAAAATGACCACTAGGTCGAGGGCCCATTATAGTCATAATCAGTCAAGTTACATCCCAAGTATGGATGTACATATACAAGTGGGGTTTTCCACTGATAGAGGTACTGGTTTAAGTTTCATAAGCAATCTACAAGTAATCCACAAGCATGAGAAGGTATACAAGTGCAACATACATATGTTTATACAAGATAAACGTTGAGCGTATAAGTTAGAGATCAAATTCAACAACTAGCACAAGTAATAGAGATATCAATTATCAACTGTAATTAAAACAGAAACTATCACTTAAAACTAAGGAAAGTGGAAAGCTCGAGGGGAAGAAATCACCACCTTATCTTTTATCCGCTTTACACTAACTATGAATTAACTCGACACTTATTTTCGGTGTCCCAATCTGGTGCGATCGCGTGTGATGATTTATGCCTAGCAAAATAAATTAGATTTCTTAAGCTAACTATAGGCGGTGTTAGGAATGTCTATAAATAGATCAACAAGGAGGGAATCGACTCATTGAGTCGACTCAGTTGATTTGGACTTGGTTAGAAGGGTTACCTAACCAATGATGTCTGGCACTATGATCGGGATTGGGAGCCCCAGCGTAGTTGGTCTGCTGACTGAGCACGGTCCCAAAATGGTTCGAGATTCGGGTCAGCCCCCAACTTAGTGAGTTGACTCGGTTTAGCTAAATAGCCTTCTCCTTCTCCTCTCTTTTCTTCTCAACTTCCTTTTCTTCTTCTTCCCTTCTTCCTGCTTTCCTCCTACTTTCTACCACTCTGTTGGTAGTCCAGCAATGGACGCCTGACCTAACTCAGGTGAGTTGAGTTGACTCGGTAACTACACAACCCACCCGTTATTCTCCTTCTCTTTTCTTCCTCTCTCTATTTCTCTCCTTGCTGGAACTCCAGCCAGGCCTGGATCAGGCCCAAGCATAACTCGACCCAGCTGGACTTAGTTTCAGCTAAGTTGAAGGTCAGTAGCTAACCGAGTTACTTGGTTGGGTGAGAAGGACCTGGTCAGCATGAAGAAACTCTCTCTCCCATTCACACAAATCTTCTTCTCCTTCTTCTACCCCCTGCTCTCCTTCTCATTCTTCCTTCAACTCATGCCCATCACTTGGACTCAGCAAAACGAGCGACTTGCTTCAGCAAACTCGGCTGTACAATGTAGTGCAGTTGCAGCAATTGCGGCTTACCTTCCATGTTCCTTTCTCCTTTCCTCTCCCTTTTTCTTCTTCTTTATTTTTATCTTCTTGGAGCTTCATGGAGCTCTGGACTCAGTCCCAGCTCAGATAAACATGCTGTAATGACTTAGCATGGGTCGTTACGGTGGTGAAGAAGAAGGTAGCCATTAATGGCATTTTCTCAACTGGGGCTTATTTCTCCATTTTCTTTCTTCTGAACAGTCTGTATGGACCGTATGGAGCTTGGAGGATGGATGGATCGAAGCTTCACAGTGGTTTTCTTGGTGGGTTCGAATGAAGAAGGAAATGGCCATTTTTCTCGAGTGCTGCTGCAAGGAACGGAGAGCAAATCCTCTTACTATATAGGCTCTCTTTTTTTCAAAACCCTAGACCTCCCAGAACCGTCGGATTGATAACAGACGACCCAGATCTGATATGGTAGAAACCGCCTTCCAATACTGTGGGTAGGGCCAAAACCGACGGTTGGTTTTGCTCGAAAGCCCTAAACCGCGTTGCTAGGGGTGAAGGGCTGAGATTTTCCCACTGCTGGATGGCTAGGATCGAAGGAGACATGCACATGCAGACTGCCAGCTTGGTAGCAGCAACAGTTTCTGTTTTTGGAAACGTGCCACATGCGACTCTGCTTGTGCCCACGTTTGTACACATGCACGTGTGCATAAGCTCGTACGGATGACAGGGTTTTATTCGGCCTTATGTCGCGCACATGATGGACAGTTCTGATCAGTGGTCTGACTTTTGTTGGTGGGCCACTGCCATTCGTTCGTTCGAATGTCCGTAGGCAAGAACTAAGAAAAGAGGGAGAGTACTCTCCTTTTCGAGAATCTGTCGGGTCAGACACAGTTTGATTCGACTCCACTTCTAGTGCACGGCAGGTGCACACACCATTGATGTGGGTTCCACCACGATGTTGGACAAAATCCACTCCATCCATTTTCTCTAGAGGTCCCAAATCAAGGTCATGGACCAACAATCAGGCTGATCTAATATTCAGGTGGGCCCCACAGATGGATTTGGGTTCTATTTGTTGATTCCTATCAACCTGACGGTCGAATCGCCATCATACTTGTCCTACAAGTTTCCTATGGGTCCCTGGTCGATTTTAAATGAGAATCATTGGTAAACTTAGTGGTTAAATGCCTTAATTAGGATGGTTAAGTAGTGTTTTTAATGGAATTCTAATGTGTGAAGATTTTGGTAGTTTAATGATTAAAATTCTTAAGCTGAAGGTCCTATTTTAAGGTGGATTACATAGATACGTGGGCCAAAATATGATTTAATTAAGATCCATAGTAGTTAGTCACGAGTCTTTTAGATCTGACGGGTTGATCAGTTTCGAGGTGTCAATCCATATTAATCCAATGGTTGAATGGTTTCCATTACTAGTTATGGATTAAATGTTCGATTGACCCATACATTTGGTCCCGATTCTGGTGATTTGCAGTTTGGTTCCAGTGTGGCCTGATGGTTGAATCAAGGAAAATTAAGTGTTAGAGCGATCGATAAAATGTTGTGGATTTGATGAATGGTGGATCTTGTGCTTTAGGTTTCTAAATCTACGATGAATGATTAGATTTATCTATCAAGAGATGGAAATCTAAAATTAGATTTCTCTGTTAATGTGGGGTCCATCTTGAAAAATCAATTAGATGGATGGCTTACTATACGAATGAAGGTTGTACTAGACGATCGAGATGGATGGATTGAGAGTCATTGGATGATGGCGTGTAAGGTAAGTTACGTGTGTGAGACTGATTTATATCTCCATGGTGACACCCGAGTGCTGAAAGGTACAGGGCGTTACACTGCCTATCCTAATATCAAGTCAGTCCTCTCATATAAGATAACTATTGTATGAATATCATGAGTTTATCTTAGAACTTGCATGGTCATGACTGAGGTACTGAGATCCATGGTTTACAATTCTTCCTTAACTAATGGCTATTATATTCAATCTCAAGTGTCCATATACAATTAGTGAAATTCCTCTTCAACTCATATGAATAAGAATGTTTCACAAATATTAATTGTTGATGCAGAAATCTAGTTAGCCTTCCCTGGACCTTCGTGTACCTACACAAGGGACGGACAAAGGAGACCCCGGCTAGTGCAGGGGACCCTCTGATGCCGAAGTCAGGTAGGGAATCTGGGTCTAGTCGAGTAAAGGGTTTTAGGCTAGAGATTGTGCATACCTTTCACTATTAGGAATGCACCTATTTATAGGTGAGAGAAGGCGGTGGCGTGAAGGGAGATCTCCCTATTTAGCAAGAACGTGTTGTAGAGGGATTTGAATCCTGAGTATGTCATAGATATTCCCCAAGATCCTCTGCTGAGATCTCGGAGAGATCCTTGTTGCAGTGGTCTTCCGAGATCTTCGGCCGAGATCTTGAGTGAGGTTGGTCGGAACTAGCAGAGGCGCACGATAGAGGACTGAGGTGGAGAGTTTGAGGTAGCTTTATACGCTTGCTTCAGAGAATGGTTTGCTGACCTGAATTCTCTAGTGAACTGTGGTTGGTCTTTCCCTTGGTATTGAGCGAATTGTCGACTGTCAACCTGCCCTTGCCCGATCATTGAGGTCGAGGCCCTTTTCCTTAGTGGTGTGTTGTTACTTTCTGGTTGTTTAGGAGCTCCTTGGTCATAACCGATGTTGGCCAAGCTCACGTCGTATACAAGGATGTCCAACCTGACTTTATCTTATTGGTCAATCCATTTTTCCCATAACAATAAGCCCCCTCTACTTTCGAGTCTGCGTAGTGGGCTCGGGAAGTAGGTTGGTTTTGGCTAGGTTGAGTTATCTTGCACTTGGGGTGTCAAATCAGTTCATCATTAATCGTCAAGTTAGGTTGCATGCATAGAAACCAAGGTGTATCCGCAATCATGACATGACGCGCTCGAGGTGGCATGTTGTGGCTCAAGGCCAGGTGTGCTGCCAGCATGCTTGCTCGACTTCTGGCCTGTGGGACATTGACGCGTAGCGTTTTATAGAGATATGGCGGTTGGCTGGTGGGGACATTCCACGTGTTTGAGTATGAATGAGTAGGACACCCAACGTGTCCGAGCACGGGCATCGAGGGGACATTTGGGCTACGTAATAAATATTGGCATTAAATGATGTGCAGGCGGTTTTGCTATAAAGGGGGCTCCCTAACATTGGTCAGGGTTATTTGCCCCTTTGCTTTTACTACACTTGCTCTCCTTTGTCGTCAGGCAATCCCTGTGAGGCTTCGAGCAGTTTTTCGATGTCTTCTCAGGCGAGCCTCCTTCTTTAATGAGCCTCGTTTCTGCCTTTCTATCCCCCTCCTTTCATCGTTTTCTTCTTTTCTTTGGATTTTTGGCAATCTTTTGTTCTCGAAATCATATCGGAAATGTAAAGGCAGCGGGAGGGGACATATTGTGGTGATGGTGGGGTAGATGATCTTCACCCCATGTCAAACCCACCATCACCCCTGATGATTATGAGCGATAGGGATTTCTGGGCATCTCATGAGTTGTGGATGGCAGAGCAATCCTTAGCTGAACAACCAGAGGGCATGGAGGGGGTTGCCCAATGGTTGAAGAGGTTAGTGGGTCTTCATTAGAAGAAGAGGAGAAGGGCTGGTAGGGTCCTCGCTGACGGAAGTCGACCTGGTACGAATCAAGTCAGGGTATCACATCCCCAATTCCGTGGTACTGCGAGCTCCTGCACTAGGCGAGCTCCCCAATGAGCCTTGGGAGGGCGGGGTTGCCATATACCAGGTCGCCCTCTAGTGCAGGCTGAGGCTTCCTCTACAAAGGATAGTGAAGAAAGTCCTCGCATACTTGGGGTTAGCCCCTGGGCAGTTGATCCCCAATGCGTGGAGAGCGTTGGTGGGGACATTCATTCTTTGGTCCGAGCTCGATCATCTTGAGCTAACAATGAATGAATTTCTCCACTTATACCAGGTGAAGTCCAATCCTTTTCATGAGGGTTGGTATTATTTTGCCGCCTGAAAGAAGACTGGTAGGGCCATAGTCATGGACGTTCTGACCTCAAATAAAAATTGGAAGACCAAGTGGTTCTGGGCGTTGAGGGACTGGTAGACACCAGGGATTTCTGGACTGCGCTCCTGGGTTCCGGCCTCCTTTGCCACACCAGGTTGGTATATCCGAACTATTGTCCCTTAGTTTAATTTTCTTTATTTATTTTTAACTATGGTTGTCTGTGGCAGTTCTACCTAAGTACTCTACTGGAGTGGGCGGGGAAGAATGAGCTCAGATCGCTAAGGCGAGGTTGGTGGATGCCGAGCTGAGGTCTTGGAGGCGCCTGATCACGCCCCAACTACTGCCCAAATCAAGTCTTAATTTATTCTTGACAAGTATATCTTTTTAGGGGTTTGATTGTAGGTTCTCCTTTTTATTTTTGTGTTTGCTAATATCTATTTCTTGTCATACAAAGATGCCTGAGCAAAATAAATCCAAGCAGAGGGCTCTGTCTACAATCGAGCTTGCCCAAAAGAAGTCAAGGCATGCATTCAAGAAGAAGGCAGCTTCTGACTCTGCCTTTGTCACTGTTGTTACTCCTTCAGACCAAACCATGGCTTTTGGGGGCGTTGAAGCCGGTGTTGGGGTGGCTCCCGCAGTGAAAGTTTAACCTTTAGAAGTGCGAGTGGCCTCTAGTTGTGAGGTTCAATCCTCTTCGCCCCAATTGGACAACTCAGTCGGGGTTCGAGGTGATGAGGCTCAGGCCTCCCTAAAGTCGGTTGTCACCATGACAGAGGGCCTCATGCCCTGGATTGCTCGGCATGTGCCCGATGTCGAGTTTACCCAGGTGATGGACATGCCTTCGAAGGCTGTCGTGGGCCATACGGTGGCTCTTTTCTATAAGGTAAGCCATTCTTAATAGTTATTTCTTTTGACTAACTAGTCTTTCTGTCTTCTAACTTTGGGTTTGTTTTCAGTTTACCTCTTCCCTTGCAAGTGCCCGTCGTGACATACTGCGCCTTAAGACGGAGTGCGAGGAGGCAAAGGCGACCCTATGACAAAAGAGCGTTGAGTTCAAGCAACTTTGCTCTGAGAATGCCGCTTTGGCGACTTAAGCGAAGGGGTCGAAGGCTGAGCTGGGGGCTGCAAGGACCGGGCTAGAGGGGGCGAAGGTGCTCCTTAAAGAGGCCTTGGAGAAGGGCACTCAGTGGAAATCTGAGAACGTCGAGCTAAAGCACACCATTGATGTGAAGATGTAAGAGGCTCAGGCGGTTCTCCTGACGGCTAAGGAGGTGAGAGCAGAGGAGTTGAGGGCTTCCAGAGAAAGGGAGGAAAAGAGGGATGCCCTTTTTAGTGATGGGTACAACAAGTGCCTAGAAGACATTAGAGAGGTGTACCCTGGGCTCGACCTATCCTCTTTCGAGGTCGGCCCTTTTAAAGATTTTACCCTAGCTGGGAACTAAGGTCTTCCCCTTCTAAGTGTCCTTATCCACTAATACCTCGAGCTTTTCATGCTTTCAGTTATACTCTTTTTTTAATGGAAGAATTTTTGTATTTCCTTTATCATCTCAATGAAAGGATTTTTTTTTGTCATATCAATCTTTTGTATGGATTTTCTTAAGTGGACTGGTCGGTTTTGTTATTGGCCTACAGGCAGGTCCTTTTTAAGGTCATCCCTGATCTCTTTAGATGTGAGCTTTGTAGATCGTGTAGTCTTGATGGTGTTAATTAGTTGGTGTCTCGATCTCTTCTTTAAGGGTCGGGCAACCCGTGGGGACTATTCCTCCCTTGCACTAAAGGAAGTCCTTGGTAGGTTATGTAGATTGAGTTATTGTAAACAATGGATAGAAAGTAAAATGTTCAGACTTCAGGACTTTTATTGCAAACTCTGAGGAAAACATGTAGATACCAACTTGGTCGGTTATTGTAGAAATTAACAAAACTACGGATCTAGGTCCTGGATCAACTCGGTTTTAATGGGTAGTAGATCTTCAAATGCTTCGCCTTCCATGGGTGTGGTAGAGGCTTTCCCTCCATGTTCTCGAGTTGATATGTTCCTGGTCGGCTCGTGCTTGTCACCTTGTAGGGCCCTTCCCAGTTTGGTACTAGGGTCCCTGTGCCAAGCTCCTTAGTGTTCTGGAATGTTCTACTTGGGACTAGGTTTCTAACTTGGAACTTTCTTGTTTTCACTCGACTGTGACAACCGCAAACTTGGTTTATCCCTTGCCAGTCGGTAGAGGAACGATGATGTCAATCCCTCATTACGCGAAGGGCCATAGTCCGATCATGGGGGCCAATTGCTCAGGTGGTTGATGGGGTACAGTCGCGAATTATTGACATTTATCGCATTTCTGAGTGTATTGTCTGGTGTCTGCTTGGATGGTAGGCCAAAAATATCCTAGTCAGATGACTTTGTGAGCGAGAGCACGCCTGTCAGATGGTTGCCACAACTACCTTCATGAATCTCTCTACTTGGCTTCATCGGGTCGAAGGCACCAGAGGTATGAGAGAGAGAATCCCTTTTTGTACAAGATGTCTTCAATCATGACATAGCGAGTCAATCTAAAATGGAGTCTACGTGCCTGCAGTCGTTCTTCGTGAAGCTTGCCTTCTTGAAGGTAGTCGACTATCGGGTCCATCCAGCTCAACTTTGAATCTATTGGAAGGACTATGCTTGGATTGAACTCGCTGATGCTTGGCTCAGCTAAGAATTCAATCAGGGTTTATTTTGAGACATTATCTTTGGTCGTCGTAGCTAGTTTTTCCAACATGTATGCTTTGGAGTTTTCTGATTTAAGGATTAGGCTGATGTCGCATTTTGAGAATTCGCTGACAAGTTCTCGAGCTTTTTGCAGGTAGGCCATCATTCTTTCTTCTTTAGCCTGGTATTTGTTGGCAATCCGGTTAACTACAAGCTGAGAATCGCTATGTAATTTTAGGTTCTGAGCTCCCATTGTTGCTGCCATCTTGAGCCTGGCTGACAAAGCTTCGTATTCTGTTGTGTTGTTCGATGTTTGGAATCCAAATCTTAAGGCATATTGCATACAGGTATGGTCAGGAGCTTCAAGGACTATCCTGGCCCCGCTGCCTTTAAAGTTGGATGAACCGTCGATGTGCAGCGTCCATCTTGGCAAGTCTAATTTGACTATCCGATCTTCGGGCTGGTCGAGTTGGGTGTTTGGACTGGTCTCTAGGTCAGCCTCACATGTGAGTTTGATAACGAAATTAGTGATTGCTTGTCCTTTGATGACGGTTGGGGGTCGATATTTGATGTCGAACTCATTGAGCTCGACTGACCATTTTGTGGGCCTCTCTGAGACTTCATGTTTTTGGAGTACCTGATGGAGAGGTTTTTTTTTTAACACACCCCCACACACGCCATAGTGGGATTTCGCCACCTATGGATACTCCAACCCTTGACCGGGTGTTGAAACTCCTGAGAGTCTACAATGGTATGAACATGGAAGTATGGTTGCAAACAGCGGGACAAGACGATCAGGGCCAGGGCAAGTTTCTCAATGTCTGGATACCTAGTCTCCGCTGGGACCAATGCTTTGATAACATAATATGCTAGTAGTTGTTTTCCTCCCTGCTCTCGGATGAGGGTCGAGCTGACTGCAACCGTAGAGACCCGCCAAATATATCAAAAGTAACTCTCCTTACTTGAGTTTCAAGAGTAGGGATAGGGAGCCCATATACTGTTTGAGTTTTTGAAAGGTGAGCTCGCACTCTTCCGTCCACTCGATCCTCTATTTCCCTTTCAATTGTTTGAAAAAGGGAAGTCATTTATCTGTGGCTCTGGAGATAAAACGATTGACCGCAGCCATTCTTCCAATGAGGCATTGAATTTCCTTCATCGTTCTGGGCTAGGTCATGTCGAGCATAGCTTGGATTTTGTCAGGGTTTACCTTTATTCCTCTTTGGCTGACCAGGAATCTGAGAAATTTTCTTGAGCTAACTCCAAAGGCGTATTTGCTTGGATTTAACTTTATTCGATATCTCTACAGTATTGTGAACATTTCTTCGAGGTTGGTAATATGATCTATTGATTTGATACTTTTGACGAGCATGTTGTCAACATAGACTTCCATGGAGTGTCTGATCTACTGGGCAAACATTTTGTTGATGAGCCGCTAGTATATGGCTCTAGTGTTCTTTAGCCCGAAGGGCATGACCTTATGGGCCCGTTTTGAATGACAAACATATACTGTCTAAGTTTTTGGAAGGCGAGGTCGCACTCTTTCATCCACTCGATCCTCTATTTCCCTTTCAATTGTTTGAAAAAGGAAAGTCATTTATCGGTGGCTCTGAAGATAAAACGATTAAGTGCAGCCATTCTTCCAGTGAGGCATTGAATTTCCTTCATTGTTCTGGGCAAGGTCATGTCAAGCATAGCTTGAATTTTGTCAGGGTTTTCTTTTATTCCTCTTTGGCCGACCAGGAATCCGAGAAATTTTCCTGAGCTAACTCCAAAGGCGCATTTGCTTGGATTTAACTTTATTCGATATCTCTACAGTATTGTGAACATTTCTTCGAGGTTGGTAATATGGTCTATTGATTTGATACTTTTGACGAGCATGTTGTCAACGTAGACTTCTATGGAGTGTCTGATCTACTGGGCAAACATTTTGTTAACGAGCCGCTGGTATATGGCTCTGGCATTCTTTAGCTCGAAGGGCATGACCTTATGGGCCCATTTGGATGGGTGGATTGGAAGGGATTGAATGGTATTAGGGTGGATGGCATGGATTTCAAGGTAATGATGGTATTGTTAGTGGATTGTCTTAAGATCCATGGGATTGTTATAGCTTCGGATTGCTATATCGAGTCTGTTTGGCATGCCTGGCCAATCTCGAGATTAAACCTTCCCATCCCTTCCAATCCCTCGAACCAAACACGTCCCAGGAAAATTTGAACGGATTAGGGTGGATTGGATGGGATTTAAAGGTAATTGATTGTGTTGTCAGTGGATTGTCTTAAGATCCATGGGATTGCTATATCTTGGGATTAGATCACCCAGTCTGTTTGGCATGCCTGGCCAATCTCGGGATTTAACTTCCAATCCCTTCCAATACCATCCAATCCCTTCCAATCCACCCGTCTAAACGGGCCCTATAGAAGTAGAGCCCTTTGTCGGTGACAAACGTCGTCTTCTGCTTGTCGTGAGGGTGCATAATGATTTAGTTGTAACCTGAGTAGGCGTCCATGAAACTCAGAAGCTCATGTCTGGCCCTGTTTTCGACCAGTTGATCAATTCGTGGAAGGGAGAAGCTGTCCTTGGGGCAGGCTTTGTTCAGGTCGATATAGTCAACACAAACCCACCACTTTCCATTGGACTTCTTCACTAAGATGAAGTTGGCAATCCAGTTCGGATAGTAGATTTCTTCCATGAAGCCTGTTTCGAGGAGTTTGCTAACCTCCTCTCTGATGATGATGTATCGTTCCATTTCGAAACCTTGTCATTTTTGCCTTAGTGGTCAGTGATTAGGGTCTACATTTAGTTTGTGGACCATGATCTTTAGGTCGATGCCGGACATGTCTTGATGGGACCAAGCGAATATGTTGGCATGTTATCTGAGGAGGCTCATGAGCTCGTCCCGTAGAGATGGGGCTAGCGATGAACCGACCTGGACTGTTTGGGTTGGGTTGGAGTCGGCGAGAGGTATGGTTATGAGGTCCTTGACTGGGGTTCCTCTTTCGTCCGAGTCTTCCCAAGGATCGAGGGAGGTAACGGTCATTGATTGATGTTGTGTCCTTAATGCCATGGAATAGAATTGTCGAGCTTTTTATTGGTCTCCCTTAACTAGTCTGGTACCGTGCTCAATCGGGAATTCATTGCGTGGTGGTATGTCAACACTACTACTCAAAGAGTATTGAGGGAAGGACGTCTGAGAATGACATTATAGACAGAGGGGCAGTCGACAACTAGAAAGTCGATCATGGTTGTCGTCTGGTTCTGTCCTTCTCCTGCCATGACTGGGAGCTTAATAGATTCTTCTAAGGTGACTTTATCTCCTGCAAATCTGAGTAGGGGGTTTTGACAGGTTAGAGTCGAAACCTTCCGACCCCCATTTTGTCGAAGGCTTCGATGAAGAGGATGTCTATCGTGCTGTCGATGTCCACCAATATCCAAACCACTTTGTAGTTAATATGGTCATAGTCACTACTAGTGCATCGTCATGGGGATGGTGGACACCTCGGGCATCCTCTTCAGTGATGGTTAGATCATAGGATGCCACTTTCTACTCCTTCGGAGGCCTGCTGGTGACGTGGATTTGATTTTCTGAGCTATAGTGACTAATACTTCGGGCATGAACTCTCCGAGCTCGATTCGAGTCTCCTCCTCCGGTGGGCCCACCAAAGATAGGTTCATTGTTGATGGGCCTCTCGTCCTTTGGATCTGCGCGCTCCTCCCTCTTGTTGACATATTCTCACAACTGGTCGTTGCAGATGAGGGCTTCAATCTACTCTTTTAGATCAAAGAAGTCACCTGCTGAATGGTCGTGGTCGCGGTGGAAGTGTCAGTATTTCTATTTGTCCTGCTTGTCGACATAGATTTCATCTTGTTTGGCCACTTAAGGATTCGTTTGTCCCGAACTTCCATGAGGACCTGTTTGGGCATTGTGTTGAGGGGGGTGTATGAGCTGAACCTGCTCTCGGGTCACCTACTTGGGTGGTGGCCCCTGGTTGGCTTATTGTCCTTCCTTGTTTTGTTGTTGTTAGTCGAGGTCGGCTCCTCCTTAGGTTACCTCTCTCTGGTCGAGCTCCCTTTATTCTGAGCAGCTTTTCGCAAGCTGAAAAGCTGTTCGGTGTTGGAGTATTTCCGTGCTCGATTGATGAGGTTGCCATTGTCGTTGGAGGGTTTTTGTTGAGTGAGAAGAGGAACCTTCCTTCCCTTAGGCCTCCCATCATGGCGGTTAGATCGATTTCTTCTGAATATCCTTGTACCTGCATCGTTTCTAGGTTGAAACATTTGATATAATATTTTAGCAACTCGACTTCTTTCTAGATAATATTGAGGAGATGGGAGGCTGGCTTGAGCCTCTCCTTTCCTTCAATGAAGCTGGTAATAAACGCCTTGCTGAGTTGTGTGAAAGAGCTGATCGATTGCGGCTTCAATTGTCGGAACCACTTCCAAGCCGCTCCTGTTAGGGTTAAGGAAAATACACGACACATGACTACGGTTGATGCGCTATGGAGTTACATCCAAGCCTAAAAAGACTCCAAGTGCTCGGTTGTGTCAGTGGTTCCAAAGTATGGTGCGATTTGGAGTATCCGAAACCTTGGTGTAAGCTGGGCATGCATGATGTCAGTAGTAAATGGTGATTCTGTTTCTTCCAATATTGCTTTAACTGAGGTCGAAGCATTCGTGTGGCAAGCCTGCCGTATGTCGCCGATCTAGCCTCGCAGGTCGTTGAGTTCGACTTCCTAGGGATCTTTGCTTTCGGCCACCACCTCGGCTGCCTACTCGATTTGGAGCATCTGAAACCTTGGTGGAAGCTGGGCATGCATGATGTCAGTAGTAAATGACGATTCTGTTTCTTCCAGTATTGCTTTGACTGAGGTCGAAGCATTCGTGTGGCAAGCCTGTCGTATGTTGCCGATCTAGCCTCACAGGTCGTTGAGTTTGGCTTCCTAGGGATCTTCGCTTTCAGCCACCACCTCGACTGCCGACTCAGGAGGTTTATTGCACCTCTTTTTCTATCTCATGGTGTAAATCGGAAGCAACTAGCGCAACAATGCCTGAGACGTGGGAGGGTGGTGGCCTCGAGATTCCGATCTACCTACTTCTTCGAGAGCTGACGGGTGCCTTAGACGGATCGGGGATCTCCATAGCAGCTTATCTTGACGCTTGCCCAGTCCCCTGGACAGGACGAGGCTGTAATTGCTCCAACATTTGTTTCATCAAGTTCATGTTGTTATTCAACGTCTCAACTTGTTACTCGAGGGATACAAGTCATCCTCCCCGATTCCAGGATCATTACATCTGCCTCGCAGGCACAAAATTAGGCTGGAGTTAGGAAGAGGAATCCCTATGGCTGACGGACTGCTCTAGCGGTGCAAGATCAGGTGCAGCAGTGGAGGTTGTAGCTTTATTTTTCCCTTTTATCATTGTTAAGTTGTTGTATATAAAGAGAACGGCTTTGACGTCATTCCCACAAACGGCGACAAACTATCGATGCAGAAATCTGGTTAGCCTTCCCTGGACTTTCATGTACCTGCACAAGGGACGAACAAAAGAGGCCCTGGCTAGTGCAGGGGACCCTCTGATGCCTAAGTCAGGTAGGGAATCTAGGTCTAGTCGAAAAGGGGTTTTAGGCTAGAGATTGTGCGTGCCTTTCACCATTAGGAATGCACCTATTTATAGGTGAGAGAAGGCAGTGGCGTGAAGGGAGATCTCCCTATTTAGCAGGAACGTGTTGTAGAGGAATTTGAATCCCGAGTATGTCGTAGATATTCCCCGAGATCCTCGGCTGAGATCTCAGAGAGATCCATGTTGCGGTGGTCTTTCGAGATCTTTGGCTGGGATCTCAGGTAAGGTCGGTCGAAGTCAGGTCGAAACTAGCAGAGGCGCGGGGTAGAGGGCTGAGGTGGAGAGTTTGAGGTGGTTTTATACGCTTGCTTCGAAGAATGGTCTGCCGACCTGAATTCTCTAGTGAATTGTGGTCAGTCTTTCCCTTGGTATCGAGCGGATGGTCGACTTGCCCTTACCCGAGCATTGAGGTCGATGCCCTTTTCCTTAGTGGTGTGTTGTTACTTTTTGGCCGTTTAGGAGCTCCTTGGTCATAACCGATGCTGGCCGAGCTCATGTTGTATACAAGGATGTCCGACCTCACTTTATCTTATTAGTCAATCCATTTTTCTCATAACATAAATGAAGGGACCATTAATGAGGCTAATAAATAAATGTATCATTTATATAATCACAAAACAGGAAAATATTTATTTTCCAAGGCACAACCCAATACATGCATCAAGGTGAGTAGGTACATGCTGCAACCCATGGAACTCACATTTGTTTGAATATATGGGATCGTTCCTTTATTTTATATAGGATTTCTTTCCTCTTTCCCATACGCCATCAGCCATTCCTGTTTGGTTGCCACTTAAAAGGTAGAAAGCCAGCTAAAGTGGGCGAGCAACTAATTTTCATTTTTCATTTTAAAAAAAATATATTTCCCTAATAATAAAGCAAATGGCATTCTCTTAAAATTTCTCCCATCTATTCCACTCCATTATGATAACTATTTGTCATGAGGTACAAGTTATTACCGGAAAGGGGTCCACCCACATGGATGGGGACATCACAAGTTCATCGGCGTGCACAAATGTCGACATGTGCTCATAGTACCCTTCTTGAATTTCCAGATTAGAGTAACGGAACTTGATCCAAATAAAAAGAAAGCTCCTCCATATTAAAGTTAGGTTTGATTGAACCCAGTGACGTTAACCATCATTGGTTGGGCCCAATGTTAAGAAAAAAAAAAGAAGCATAAACCAAACCCCAACCTAACCTGACAGTTAGGTGGGCAAGACAGGCTGACTTTTTAGTAACGGTGTTATAACAGCATCTTAACGTTTCCGCACACCTTTCACCCAGCGTGTAAGCTAACCATACACGGCATTTGCAAACATGCCTTTCCCTTGGTCAGGGACTGGAACCCGCTACAGAACCTGGTGTGTAAAACAAATAACGAAGTTTATGCGGCCCACCATGTTGTATATATAAAATCCACTCCATCTATCAGATTTTATACTCTATTTCAGCACCTAAGGGCAAACATTACGTAGATTAATAACCCAAAATGACTATGCCACGTGGAACAACAGGATGCGATGCCAACCATAGGTTTATGTGTGGGGCCACCGTGGTGTATGCCTTTCATCGAACCCGTTAATCAGGTGTAATTCACTAAGATGAACAAAAGAAAAAAAAAAAAATCAGCTTGATACCGAACTTAGGCCTACCACACCTAATAAACCTACAAGTTTCGGAAAGCAACTTTACACTGTTTCCGTTAGTATATTATCCACGTGAATGTTTAGTCGGTCTTATTTTCTGTATATACGGTCCAAAAATTATTATCACTTGATGGATGGAACGGATTTTACATACATATAATATGGTGGAGCCGACAGGGTGGGCTGTTTTTGGCAGTCCATAAAACAGGCGTTGCAGACGATTACGGTCGCATAGGTTAGGTCGACCCAACCTCTCTCCCACCTCCAAGAACAGACCCAAAGTTCCGAACCCAAAATCCACCCACCTTCAGAACCAGTCCATCGGTCCGTCCATCTTTCAGCCCCTCTGTATCTCTCCAACAGAGGGCTCAGCCACCTCCAAAAGCCATGGCCACGCCTCATCACATCCCCATCAAAGCAGCAGCTCGCAAGCTCCCTATCAAACGCAAAACCCCAGACTCTCCTTCTTACCCTAACCCTAATCTTCGTCCTTCTTCATCTGTCTCCTCTTCCTCCGACGAGGATTCCAAAGCCCCTCCTCCCTTCAAATTTCATCGGATCTGGCCCGAATCGGACGAGCTCCGATTCCTGCAGGCCCTCCTCGACGCCGCTGCTGAGGGCCTCTCCTTCCCTCGCGATCTCAGCCCTTTCTTCGATCGCTTCTCCCTATCCATGCCCCAGCCCTATACCAAATCCCAGCTCTCTGAGAAGCTCCGTCGCCTCCGCAAGAAGTTCCGCGTCCTCTCCGCTCGTCTCTCCCGCGGCCTCGACGCCTCGCTCCTCACTCCGCACGATCGAGCCCTTCTCCACCTTTCCAAGCAGCTCTGGCACCCTGCTTTCGCTGCTTCCTCTCCTTTCACCACCCCCATCAAGAAAAAGCCTCCACCTTCCCCACCTGCCCAATCGCCTCTGGTTAAGACTCCCTCTCCTGCCCCATCGAATTTGAATTCAAACGGTGGTCGCAGTGATTCCAACGGTGGAGATCTCAGTTCGGCCCTCGGCCACCAGGAGGTTCCGTTAGGCTTGCCTGCTGGTGGTGGTGGGATCGGACGCGACACTGCCAGGACGGTCATGGATGTGTTTGAACAGTCTTTGAATGAGGTCAGGATGGTTCTTCTGCAGCGTGGGTTGCTTTATCCTGACCATGCGATGGTGGGGTCAGGTTCTGGGCGGGGGAGGGCAGGTGATCTTGCAAAGAGGTGGCGGGAGCAGCGGGTTGCTGAGCTAGATGTGCTGGCCCGGCGGTTGATGTTGGTTCTCGAGCATGCTATCAGTAAATAAGATATATGCACCTTGTAAAGAGGATTCGGGTGATGTTAATTTTACTTTTCACTTCATTAATTTTTTGGTTTTTTGTAAATTGCGATGTGGACGGATCGTTTTGATTTCTTGTCTTTGTTTTTTTGTTTTTTGTTTTTTGTTTTTTGTTTTTTTTTTTTTTTACCTTGAAGCATTGATAGTTTTAGTTAATGCTATGTGTTCATTTCAATGGATTAAATTCGGAAAAGAGATTGCTTACCTGTTTGCTCATTTTATTACATGTTAGATTCTAACTACGACCACTGGAGTTTTGCAATGAGACTGAATGTGAATCGTTTACGCATTGTGTTAAGATTCTGTTGTTCAGGGGTAACTGATTGGAAGAACCTTCCAAACTAAGTAGTAGTCTTCTAGAGTACTAGTTGCTCAATTTTTAAAGTTTCTATTTAGGTTCTTCCAAAACTAAGAGAGAGGAAGTGTAGGGACCTAGATCATGTTAGATGCATTAAGGGTGATAACCCGATAGTAGTAGTAAAGGACAATGAGACAAACGAAAGGTGGAGAAGCTATTTTAGAATTTGTTACATGACAACCACTCTGAGAGCATAGGGATAGAAGGAACCATAAACTCAAATGACGTTAGAAACCATAGATACTTCTGTAGGATTAGAATATTTAAAGCAAAAGAAGCTTTGAGAAAGATGAAAACAAGATAGGCCATTGGACCGGATTGTATACCAATAGACTTTTGGGAGTGCATGGAAGATATTGGGTTATTTTGCTTTAAAAAGTTGTTCAACAAGATTGTAAGATCGAAGAAAATGTCAGATGAATGGAAGAAAAGCATTGTGGTACCTATTTATAAGAATAAAGGAAATATACATAGCTGCACTAACTATCATGGGATTGAACTTATGAGCCAAGGGAGAGAATGATTGAGCAAAGACTGAGGCATGAGATGAATGTATCAGAAAATTAGTTTGGTTTCATGACTGATCATGGGATTAAACTTATAAGCCATGATATGAAACTTTAAGGGAAAGTGATTAAGCAAAGACTAAGGCATAAGATGAACGTATTAGAAAATCAGTTTGGTTTCATGCCTGTGAGGTTTACCACTAAAGCCATTTTCCTACTTAGACAATTGATGGAGAAATATGGGGAGAGTAGGTAGGATCTTCACATGATCTTTAACTTTGTTTTTTGGAAGGTAGCAAAATTTTATTTTATTTTTTAAAAAAAAACACCAAAGAAAAATCCGAGGAGAAACAACAACTATAACCCGTACAAGGAGGAAGACAAATTACAATCATCAAGGGCCTTTAAACAAGAGGCCTATCCCATTACATCTAGCTTTACCCTTTTGAACACCCCCAATACTGACCCATTCTTATTTCGAAAGCACCAACTGTTCCTTTCCCACCAAAGAGCCCATGGATTGCAATTAAGACAAGCCGCCACACCACCATTCCTTCTTTCTCAATCTCTTCTTTGTGTCATGCCAAGAGAAGATATTCGATTGACCATGTTATCAACCGCGATACTTCAAAAAGAGCAGTGATGCTCTCCCACACCCTTTGAGCAAAAGGACAATGAATAAAGAGATAATCAACTGGCTCCACATTTTTCACGTCTATTACATAAATGTTGGGAAGCACCATCGACCTTTTTAAAAGATTGTCTACTATGAGCACCCTCTTCCTACCCACCAACCTATCAAATGTTACCATTTTAAGAGGGGCGCCATAGAAGCAAACATTAGAGGTGTGATCACTTCTCTCTCCCAACAGTGATCTCTAAAGTAGCTTGTAGAATTAGCAGGCAAAGGAGTGACCCGACTTATCGTTATTCCGCACCATAGTTGCCTTCTCACCTAAAAATGGGTAGCGACGATGAAGATGCTATAAAAGCCTAATGAACTTGTCCGCTTTCCATGGTGTGCCGTAAAAGCTATTACAAGGTCGTAAAGGCCGTTACGTAAAGGTAACGGTGGCAACCGTTACACATTATGGGGTCGTAAAGGTCATAACGGCCGTTACGGATAAAATGACCCGTAAAGGCCATTACAACCCCCATAACGGCCTGTTACGTCCCCCGTAAAGGCTGTAATGGCCCGTTACGGGGCCGATATAGGTTTTTCGAATTTTTTTCAATATATATAAAAAAAAACCGTAACAACTAGGGTATCCCAAATCGGTTACGTTTCGGCCGTAACGGTCGATACGTAACGGTAACAGCATCAACTATTACACGATTTGGCCCCGAAACGGGGCACCTCTGTTTTTTGGGTTCGTAACAGCCGTTACAGTACCGTAACAAACGTTACGGTCCATAAACCTAAAGAAAAATGAAAAAAAAAAAAACATACATTTTTTTCCCTTTTCTTCTTCTTCTTCTTCTTCTTCTTATCATGGGGCCGCGTGGCCTTTTCTTTGTTGTTGTTGCTTTCGCTGCCTTCTTTGCGGCTATGGTCGTGGCACTTCTTTAACGGTGGCGGCGATTCTTGCCCTCTCTCTCTCTCTCTCTCTCTCTCTCTCTCTCTCTCTCTCTTTCTCTCTCTCGGTTCGGTCCCCTCTCTTCTTTCCCTCTTTTCTTTTCATTTCCCTCTCTCTTCTTTTCTTTTTCCAGAAAAAATGAATGGAATGGCGTGGCTGTTTCACAGCCACGCAATTTTTTATTTATTTATTATTTTTTTAAAGTCTATTTTATTACGTGGGGTGGGGCCTACCTTGATTTATGTATGGTAAATCCAAGACATCCATAATTTTTCAAGTTCATTTTAAAGCTTGATCCTTGAAATGAAAGGATCAAAATCTCTATTGGACCACACAGTTGGGATTGAATGCCCACCGTTAAAATCTTCTTAAGGCCCATTTTGTGATCCACCTAAGATTTGGATCAGCCTCATTTTTTGGTCCATGCCCTGAAATAAGTGGGCAAAAAGGATGGACCACATGGATATACAACAAATGCATTGAGGTGGGCCCCACTTTTAAAGGCATGCTCACTAATGGTCCACTGAAGATTTAAATCTACTTGAATTTTTGGACCATGCCTTAAAATGAGTTGGCAAAATGGATTGACGGCATGGATATACAAATATATCGAGGTGGCCTGCCTGGTCTACTAGTGGTCTACCTAAGATCTGGATTTACCTTTTTTTTTTTTCAATACCCTTAAATGAGTTGACAAAACGGATGGATGACATGTATATATAATACATAATTGAGTGAACCCCACGTACATGGCCCTAAAAATTTATACATGAGGTATATATCAACTCAAAATTAACCAATTAAATTTTGGGACCATTGTTGCTAAGTCACAATCCCAAAATTAAATTGTTTGAACAATTTTCACTATTAGTTTGCAGACACTTGTTTTTTGAAATAGGACCATTTGATATTTTTCATTTTTCATTGTCCAATAAATGTCCACCAGTCCATTAGTGGGATAAGTGCCAATAGATTGCATTAATTTGAGGCTAGTTTAGGGCATCAAACAATCCCCTAATCAGCTCCGAATTGACAATACTATTTACCCCAATTTAATTTATTATTTTTTTTAAAAGATCTATTGAGGAAAATGATATCAAATTGTTAGGTATGTGAATTACATAATAGTATACAAAAGTCCCTAAATCTATATATTGAATTGAAATGTATGTGAGTCATGAAGTATGCAATGCACTAGCACAATAAATAAAAGGAAAACTTGAAAATATAAGATGTTTTGGTATTACGTTCATTATAGTAAATTTATATATATATATATATATATATATTATAGTTAGAAAACTAAATATAAAAGGTTTGTTGTTAATTCCAGGTTTTCAGGTTCATAAATCCATCAGACAGCCCGATATAGCATTCTCACCAAAGAGTGGACCGTTACACCACCACAAACATGTTCCAAATTATAAATGAATGCATATTTGGAATACTTAGAATATTCTGGATTTAATCCATATTTTTTTGGCAAAAAATAAAAAATAAAAAAATTGCACCGTTACGGGCTGTTATGCCCCCGTATCTATATCGGTGGGCACCGTTACGCCAACCGATACCGATACGGAATACCTTGGTAACAGCCGTTACGGGGGTTGTAATGGCCGTTACAACCCGTATCGTAAAGGTAACAATGGTGGCCGTTACGGCCACCGTTACCGTTACGGAATACCTTGCGGCGCTTCCTCATCCGACAAATTCCTTTGGTAAGGGGGAGACCAAACTACTACAAATCCACATGTAGAGTAGAGCATCGAGCAATAAGAATATTCATTTCCGAAGATAGTCGAGCTAACCTTGCAAACTAAGTCTGGAGCAACCTCCCTCCAATCCACTTGTTCTCCCAAAAACGAATTCTCTTACCATCACCAAAAGAAAATCTAATCCCCCTCCATAAATTTTATTGCCAATCTAGTAACTACTTTCCAAAGACCTAAAGCCCTATATAATGAAGTCCTTAACCCACCATCCCTCTTCCCAAACCCTGTATTTGCTTGTAATTACCTCTCTCCATAAGCTCCCCTTCTTCACAAGGCTTGCACACCTCTTCCTATCTCAGTAAGTGAAATATTTGTTTTTCTTTGCTACCTTCAGTATCTTGCAACAAAAAATCCCATCTTGGTCTCTCCAACCTATCCGAGATAGATTTCGAATACATGAAGGACATGAAATAAAACAACAAATTTGACAAAGGTACTTTTATTAACATTAGTTAGCTGCCCAAAGAGAGATCGACTCTTCCCTCTCGACAACTTTCTTTCTACCTGTTCGATTACTTTATCCCATAGATGCCTTGCAGGTTTGTGAATGCGTAAGGGAAGACTAAGATATGATGAGGGGAAAGACCCCGTGCCACACCCAAACACCTCCATCAATTTCACCACCTCATACTTGGAGATACGAACACGTAACATCTCAGTCTTAACCTTCAAGCTCAAGACCACTTTGAAGAATCTCACAATCTTCCTCAAATTATCCACCATGTCATCATCTACATCACAAAAGAAAATGGTGTCATCAACCAACAGAAGGTGATAAATTTGAATTCCTGTGTTCTCCACCCTAGACTTACAAATAAGGCCGATCGATTGACCTTTATCATGTATCTTATTGAGCACTTCTTTCACCACCACAATTAGGAAAGGTGAGAGTGAATCACCCAATCGAAGACCTCTTGATGCCTTGAAGAAGTCTTTAAGAGACCCATTGCTAGCACAAAGAACTTAGTCAACAAATTCATTCTTGGATCCACCGTCTCTACTTCCACCCACATTCCAACTACCTCAACATGTAATGAAATCTCAATGTTTTCCATATCTAATGTATTGTACATTTAGGATACGGAAACATATTGGTTGTAACATGGGATATATTGATTGTATCACAGTATCTCTGTTGTTGGAAAACATAGGGAACATGGGAAATTAGTCGAATTTTTCAATAAAACTTCAAGGTTGTTAAAAAAGACATCAATACACACTTAAAAAATCAATACATCACAAAAAAACAAGTGCACATAATAGATATCCTTTGTATGGGGTCCTAATTTATGCATTGTCTTATTGAACTGATGCAAGTGTGTTCAAAGTCAAGTCATATAATTTACAAATGTAAGAAATGCATGGAAACACAAGCAATACATTCAAAATCAAAAGAAGTAGGATATACCTATGGATAATGTGTGTGGTTGTGGCTCAAAATCATCATCTCCATCTCGATAGGGTTGGGCATAGTATGGTTGCTCCACAAACCGACAATACTATGCCCATGTCATATTAGATTGATATTAATGAAGATACTTTTTGACGTTACGTTGGTACCCATCCTCTCTAATCCGGACTAGTGCGCCCATCCATAGGTATTGCGTAATTGTTACAGCTTGTGGTTGATATGTATCTAGGGTGGGTACGTATAAAGCTCCCGGATATCCATACTACTACCCATATCAATATTGAGGATATGCCTGCCTGTATGTAGAAGTGAAATCCTATTCATAGTTGAAAAATGATTTCATGTTTTGACGCTAAGATTGCAACTGATTTGGGAGAAATTGGAAAATTTATAATTTTTCCTCAAATTTCCTCAACCAATACCCTTTGATACATTGCGATATATCCTGCGATACGAAAAAATTTAGAAACTAAGTGTGCATTTCGTATTGCACATGATATATATCAGCTGATATCGTTGATATTGAAAACCTTGGTCCCAATTAATATGATTGTAAGCCTTTTTAATATCCAACTTGCATATGATACTCTTTTTCTCCATCCCTATCCTGTGAGTCAAATCCACTGATTAGCTAAGAGTGCATTATCCAGAATTTATCTACCCACAACAAACACACCTTGGACTTTACAGATTACATTTGCAAGATCTACGCATGCAAGGTTGCAAAAACAGCTAAGTTTTAGCCGTTATAGCCGATTTGTACTGGTAACATCTAAGGCTGCTACGTGATATGGGTCTGAAACAAAGTGGGGGAGAAAAAGGGCCGTAATGGTCGTTATGGCCCCATGATGATGAAGCAACGGAGAAAAAAAAGAAGAGGTAAAGGGACAGAAACTTAGCCCTCTTCTTCTTCTTCTTCTTTGCTGATGTGGTTGCTGCAGCGGCGGCTGCTCTTCATCTTCATCATCATCATCTTCTTCTTCTTCTCGACTCGTCTCAACCCCTCGTTTCTCTCTCTAAACCTCTCTCCCTCTCGGTCTTTTTCCCCCTCGCATTTTTCTTTTCATTTTCCTTCCCTCTCTCTCACAACCACATATCGATTTTTTTTTTTTTAATACTCTAGAGCATATGATGCTCCATGCGCTTTCACCCTTGGGGCCCACCTTGATGTATGATTTGTATATCAATATCGTCTGTTAGTTTTTCCAACTCATTTTAGGGCATGGTCCCTAAAATGAAGCAAATCCAAATCTCAAGTGGAACACACAATAGGGATTGAATTTCCACCGTTAAAAGCTTCTTGGGGCCACAGAGCTTTGGATCAAGCTATTATTTGTGTTTTCCCTTTCATCCAAGTCCGTGTAGCCTTATCAATAGGTTGGATGGCAAATAAACATTACGGTGGGCCCAAAAAACTTCTAATGGTGGGTGTTCAATGACCACTTTTTCCTGTGGTGTGGCCCACCTGAGATTTGCTTCTGCTTCATTTTTGGGACGGTGCCCTAAAATGAGCTAGCAAAACAGATGGACGACATGGATATACAAGACATTGGGGTGGGTCCCATGGAAATTTACAAATGGACAGCAAGTATAATCAAAGTCAAGTCATAAAATTTACAAATGTAAGAAGACATGCATTGAAACACAAGCAATACATTCAAAAGCAAAAGAAGAAGTAGAAAACTAGATATACCTATGGATAATGTGTGTGATTGTGGCTTAGACCCACATAGGGTTGTGTTGTTGCTCAAAATCATCATCTCTATCTTGATAGGGTTGGGCAGCATAGTACGGTTGCTCCACAAATCGACAATACTATGCCCATGTCATAGTACAAAGATGTCAATGAAGATTTCTCTAACGTAATGTTGGTACTCATCCTCTCTAATCTGGACTAGTATGCCCATACATAGGTATTGCGTAATTGTTACAATTTGTGGCTGATATGGATCTGGGGTGGGTACATATAAAGCTCCTGAATATCCATATTACTGCCCATATCCATACTGAGGATATCCCTGCCTATATGTACAAGTGAAATCCTGATCATAGTTGAAAAAGGATTTCGTGTTTTGACACTAAGATTGTAACTGATTTGGGAGAAATTGGAAAATTTATAATTTTTCCTCAATTTTCCACAACCGATACCCTTTAATACATTGCAAGGTATTCCGTATTGGTAACGGTGGCTATAACGGTCACCACCATTACCGATACGAGTATCGGTTGTAATGGCCGATACGGGGGCGCAATGACCGTTACGACCACCATAACAGTTAAAAATTTTCTTTTGCCTGAAAAATTCTGAAAAAATATGTAGAAAATCAAGAATAATGTAAATATTCCAAATATTTATTTATTTTTTGTTTTAAACATGTTTATGGTAGTGTAACGGTCCACTTTTTGATGAGAGAGTTGTATCAAGTTGTCTAGTGACTTTGTGAACATGATTATATGTATCTAATGTTTACATATCACAATCAAGCATAAACACTACTTTTTCAAATTTTCAATTTTTTGGAAAAAAAAAGGCCATTGGAGCTTCTATTCGTTCAAATCACTTCAAGCAACAATTTTAATTTTAAAAACTATAGTAAGAGTAGTTGAAATCTATTGTAAAATGATATAGGAGAGTTTTCGGAATGAGAAAAGATAAAAAAAAAAAAGGATGAAAATGGATTTAAATAAATAAAAAAAAAGTGGTTGTTTTTTTTTATCGGGGTAATGGTCGTTATGCCCCGTAACGGCTTTTACGTCCATCGTAATGGCCGATACGGTTCCAAAAAACCAACTGCCCCATTTTACCCCCGTATCGCGTAACGGTCATGGCCGTTACCTATACGTATCAGCCTTTATGGGTGTATCGTAACGGATACAGAACACCTTGATACATTGCGATATATCCTGCGATACGAAAAAATTTAGAAACTAACTGTGCATTTCGTATCGCACATGATATATCAGCTGATATCGTTGATATGGAAAACCTTGGTCCCAATTAATATGATTGTAAGCCTTTTTAATATCCAACTTGCATACGATACTCTTTTTTTCCATCCCTATCCTGTGAGTCAAATACACTGATTAGCTAAGAGTGCATTATCCAGAATTTATCTACCCACAACAAACACACCTTGGACTTTAAAGATTACATTCGCAAGAGTTTCACATGCAAGGTGTGCAAAAATGGCTATGTTTCAACTGTTATAGCCGATTCGTACTGGTAACATCCAAGGCTATTTAAAAAGAGGTGGGGACACGTTGTGTCTAAAAAAAAAATAAAAATCCAAGGCTATTATGCGATACGGGTCTGAAACAGAGTGGGGGAGAAAAAGGAAGTAACGGTTGTTACAGAGGCTATAACGGTTTTTATGGCCTCGTGATGATGAAGCAACCGAAAAAAAAAAAAGTAAAAGGAAAAGAAACTTAGCTCTCTGCTTCTTCTTTGCTAATGTGGTTGTTGCAGCAGTGGCTGCACTTCATCATCATCATCTTCTTCTTCTCGACCCCCCCCCCCCCCCTCTCTCTCTGAGCCTCCTCCCTCTCGGTCTTATCCCCCCTCCCTCTCTTTTTTCTTTTCATTTTCCCTCTCTCACAACCATATCTCGATTTCTTTTTTTAATACCTAGAGCGTATGATGCTCCAAGATGCACTTTCACCCATGGGGCCCACCTTGATGTATGATTTGTATATCAACATCGTCCGTTAGTTTTTCCAACTCATTTTAGGGCATGGTCCCTAAAATGAAGCAAATCCAACCCTAAAATGAAGCAAATCCAAATCTCAAGTGGACCACACACAATGGGGATTGAATTTCCACCGTTAAAAGCTTCTTGGGGCCACAAAGCTTTGGATCAAGCTATTATTTGTGTTTTCCCATTCATCCAGGTCTGTGTAACCTTATCAACAGGTTGGATGGCAAATAAACATTACGGTGGGCCTAAAAAACTTTTAATGGTGGGCGTTCAATGACCACTTTTTCCTGTGGGTGTTGTCCTTTTTCCTATGGTGTGGTCCACTTGAGATTTGCTTCTTCTTCATTTCTAGGAACGTGCCCTAAAATGAGCTAGCAAAACAGATGGACGACATGGATATACAAGACATATTGGGGTGGGCCCCATGATTAGGGCTCACCCACATTTCGATTGCCTAATGATGTTGCTAGTGGCAATTGCTACCACACGGTGCTCTGTGGGCCACACCATGATGTATGCGTTTTGTCCACGCCGTACAATTCCATCCATTTTGCCAAATTTTATGGCATGAGTGCAAAAATGACGCAAATCCAAATCTCAGGTGGACCACACCACATGAAATAGTAGTGATTGAATGCCCACCATTAAGAACTTCTTTGGGGCCACACAAGTTTTGGATCAAGCTGATATTTGTATTTTCCCTTCGTCTAGGTTTGTGTGACGTAATCAACAGGTTGGATGGCAGATAAACATTACAATGCACCCTAAGAAGTTTTTAATGGTGGGCATTCAATCACCACTGTTTCTTGTTGTATGGTCTTTGAGATTTGAATTTACCTCAATTTTTGGCTCATGCCATAAAATGAGTTGGCAAAATGGATGGATGGCATGGATAAAACATATACATCATGGTGGTCTCATAGAGCACCATCCAATAGCAATTGGGCCATGCCCTAAAATTATTTGGCTCATGATAAGGCACATGGATACAACGCATACATTGAGATGGGCCCATACTCAAGGCCTCATCCACTAGTGGTCCACCTAAGATTTGGTTCTGCCTCATTTTTTACCCTGCTCTAAAATGAGTTGGCAAAACAAATGGATCAACATGGATATACAACACATACATCGAGGTGGGCTCATGTACATGGTCCTAAAAAACTATACATGAGACTCCACGTAATACACCAATACTATGATGTTTTGGTATTATATTCTTTCTCATAAATTTATCATTTATATATATAGTTAGAAAATTAAATATAGAAGGTTTGCCATCAGTCCCAAGTTCTCAAGTTCATAAATTCATCAGATAGCCCTATACAACATTCTTACCAAAGAGTGGACCGTTACACTACCATAAATATGTTAAAGAAATGGATGCATATTTGGAATATTTACATTTTTTGGATATGTTTTAAAAAAATTTCGAGCAAATATATATGTATATCGGTTGTTATGTTGATACTCTGTATCAGTAACGATAATGATCGTTACAACCACCGTTACCAATATGGAACACCTTTGTTTATCACACCCATGCGATATGAAACGTACAATTAGTTTAAAAAAATTTTCGTATTGCAAGATATATTGCAATGTATTGCTTATTACAGATATTGCACGATATATTGCAATGTATTGCAATCTTCGGTATCAATAGGTATCGCATAAACGCGTAGGATGTCTAGGCTAATGGTATAAATTTTGTTAAAAAACTCATCAAACCACCCCCCCCCCCCTTTTGGTTTCTCTCCGCTTCTAAATAGATCTATCGTGGATTTTGACCCATCCTGTTAAATCCCTTCGAAGAAAAAATGCCAATTTCAAGCCGAAATCAAAGATCAAAGTTGATTTTGCGCCATTTTTTGTTCGGTGAGAATTTTCGATTTTCATTTTCGATCCTTTTTTTCCTATAAATTATGTTAAATCAGTGCCAAATAGTTGCAAATCCATGTTTCTTTGTGTTTTGCATGAAAAAATTGTGGATTTAGTGCTTCAAATTTGAGATTTGGGGGTGATGGTCCAAGTTATGGAAAATTGGAGAAAAATCGAGATCTCAATCTCCCAAATCAATTGCAATCTTAGTGTTCAAGCACGTAATCATTTTTTGACTACGGCAAGGAGTTCACTTCCGCATACGTGTAGAAATATCCAAATGATGGATATGGGCAACAATATGTTTTTTTCTTTCTTGTTGAAGACATAGAGTGTCCCCGCCCCTTTTGAGGCGAAGACTATTCCTTGCAGATACAAGCAATCACCACAATCACGTGTATCGGATAAATGCCGATGAGGGGAGTCAAACCCACGCCTGTAGGGTGCAAACCCACATTTATCAGGTAACAATATGGTTATTCAAGAGCTTCATATATACTTACCCCGGATCCATATCAGTCACAAACTGCGACAATTACGTACTGGTGGTCTATATCAGAGAGGATGAGTACCGGCGTTACGTCAAAGAGTATCTTCATTGGTTTTATTATACTATGACCCGGGCACAATATTGTCAGTTTGTGGAGTAGCATTACTATGTGCAGTCGCGTTGAGATGGAGATGATGATTTTGAGCCATGGTGCATCTTTGTGGGATTGCGCCATAGCTACACACGTTATTCATGGGTATATTTCTAGTTTTCTACTTTTTATTTTGCTTTTGAATGTATTGCTAGTGTTTCCATACATGTCTTCTTACATTTATAAATTATATGAATGGACTTTAAACATACATGCATTAGTTCAGTCAAACAGCGCATAGATTATGACCTTACACAAAGGGAACTTATTATCTGTACTTGTGTTTTGTGATATTTTGATTTCTAAGTGTGTATTGATGTCTTGTTTAACAATTCCTAAAGTTTCATTGAAAAATTCGACCAATTTCCCAAGTTTTTCCGTGTTTTCCAACAACAATGATGCATTAATCAATACAACCGATATATCCCATGCGATAACCGATATGTTTCCTTATCCCAAGGGTGTGATACATTATACGATAATGATGCAGAAAACATTGCTTACACGAAACCTGGAAGCCAAGATGTTAGCTAAGATCTTGTATGATCCCCCAATAAGGCTAATTGGTCTGAAGTCTTTCAAACATTCCACACCTTCAACTTTTGGCATAATAGAAATGAATAAAGCTCCCAACTCCAATGACAACCAGCCTTTATTGAAAAATTCAGTTATAAAATTAACCGAGTCGCCCTTTGCCACTTCCTATAAAAACTGGAGAAAAAGTTGTAAGGAAGCCCTTTGGACCCGGGACCCTTATCAATGTCTCCATTGCTGTGCTAACTTCATCCTCATTAAATGGTTAGATATTCAGCTTCCGCTAAAAAATTTGGTTGAATAACAGGTTATCAAGCTGTTGTTGCTTCCACGTCTCACCCATTAGCATTTTTTTATTTTTATTTTTGTAAAACTGAGCAATGGAGTCGTAAACTTGGGAAATGAAGGAGTTTCAAGAGGATTTATTGACATGATTAAGGATATGCAGGAGGGACCGATAATAAACGCGAGGACCATTAGTGGAGAGACAAGTGAGTTCCCAATTACTGTAAGCTTGCACCAGGGGTCCGCATTGACTGCATACCTTTTCTCATTGGTTATGGGCAAGTTAACAAGGCATTTGCAAGAAGAGATCCCATGGTATATGTTTGTTTGTAGTGAAAAATAGCTTGTAGCTTTGTAGCCTTAGTGTAGTCTATGTGGCATGGAGCGTAGGCTACACGCAACTTAAGCAATTTTCATGAGCTATGTAGCATAAGCTACATAGTTGGGTTGTTTTCTTTTCACGCGTTTTGCTTTCAACAAAATTAAACCAAAAAAAGAAAAAAAAAAAAGTGCCCCCCCCCCCCCCCAAAAAAAAAAAAGAAAAAAAGCGTGTAGCGTAGTCTATGTAGCATGTACTGTAGGCTACATGCAACTTAAGCTATTTTCATGAGCTACGTAGCGTTAAGGCTAAGCTATGCTACATAGCGTAAGCTACATAGTTGGGTTGTTTTCTTTTCACGTGTTTTGCTTTCAACAAAATTTTGTCATCTTTCAAAAAAAAAAAAAAAAAAAGTGCCACCCCCCCCCCCCAAAGTAGTTGGGTTGTTTTCTTTTCACATGTTTTGGGTGCTTTTAATAAAATTGTCATTTGCTTTCAACCAAATTTTGTTATCTTTCAAAAAAAAGAAAGAAAGAGAAGGCCCCCCCCCCAAGCGTGTAGCGTAGTCTATGTAGCATGTACCATTGGCTACACACAACTTAAGCTATTTTCATGAGCTACGTAGTGTTAAGGCTAAGCTACATAGTTGGGTTGTTTTCTTTTCACCCGTTTTGAGTGCTTTTAATAAAATTGTCATCTTTAAACCCCACCCCCGAGTAAACTCGTTATTCACAAAGAGAGTTTTCATAGCTTTTGTGCCTTCTAGGTGTTTGTCTGTATTAAGGCCAGAAATGCTAGAATTTTGGGTCAAATTCAGTCATGACAACTCTATTTCAGTTGTTTTGGCTAAAATGATCACAATGGACCAGAATTTGGGCTCAAATGTGTTTTCTTGGTGCAAGTAACAGAGTTTTCACTTGTTTCAGTTGAAATGGAACAGATTTGACAATTTAAGAACAGATTTTCATTCAAAAAGTCGAGGAAATAGAATAACTGCCACTGAAGGGAAGAGCATGGTGTATGTGGTGAAGACTGAAGATGAGGGAAGAAGGTAAATTTTTCGGGCCTTCTTTGAGCTCTGTGGACTAGAGTGGTAATGATGGTCGTGCTGCTGGAGAAAATGAAATGCAGCTTTGTCAGAGCATACCAAAAGGTCAAAAGGAGGGATTTTGGTAAAGGGATTTTGGTAAAGATGATGTGGATTGTAGGGATTTTTGGGTTTTGCCACAGAATCAAGGAAGCAGATGGATTCTGGGGATTGTTGTGTGCACGTGTGGGAAACCCAAAAAACCAAGCAGAGATGGATTTTGGGGATTGTTGTGTGCGTGTGTGGGTGGGGTGGGGGAGTTGGATGACACGACAATGAGTCTCTCATACTTGATGAAGATGGGTTAGAATCCCAACGGCAGGTGTGAAGGGGGATGGTTGTAAAAGGAGCAGACAAGTGTCCTGACCTGCCTGGGCCCGTGGAAATTGGAAGCTTTATCACACATTGACTGGCATACGAAAACCAAGATAGAAAAGATATATTTGGGAGTTCTCAAATGAATCGATGGGAGATATAGGAGTCAATATGGAGAGCATAATATATTTGGGAGTTCTCAAATGAATCGATGGGAGATATAGGAGTCACTATGGAGAGCATAGTTTTGAAACCATGGGAATCAACTGGGGACTTGTAATAGTTGACCTGGATAAATAGTGGGCTTGGTCACTTGGTGGGGACAACGAGACATGCCCTTGTTTGTCTATTACTCGCTGTTCATCCTTTGTGTTGACCTGTAACTCAGTTGACTTGACCTAGTTTCAATGAGTGAAGAAGAAACATATTTTCAGGAGTTACTGGATGAGTTAAAATGGGGAGATGGAGAGCTTAGTCCAAACTAGAAGAGGGTGAGTTAAAATAGGGAGACGGGGAGCATAGTTCATAAGTGGATGAGTTAAGATGAGGAAGAGGATAGTTTGCAAGAAGCATCCAAACTTGGAACAACAAGTCAAACCAGACATAAGAGATTTCTGCAGTTCTCGGATGAGTTAAAATGGGGAGATGAGATCATAGTTCATAAGAAGTGTTCAACCTAAGAGAGACAAGTTGAACTAGAGATATCTTGGTCTTTCTACATCCAAACTAGGATAGACAAGTGAAACCATGAGTCAAACCTCGGCCTGCCTGACAGATAAGTCAAACCAACTACATCAAGCATCCAACTAAGGACAGACATAGCTACATCATGGGCTCGCTCACCTGGTTTGGTGAAGACGTTTGCTTGTCTGTGTCCAGCCTAGGACAAACAAGTCGAACTAGCTATCTCCTCAGCCAAATTACATCATGGAGAGAGAGAGAGAGAGAGAGAGAGAGAGAGAGAGAGAGAGAGAGAGAGAGAGAGAGAGTTCCAACCAGGTGTGGAGGGGACTATGAGTAACCAAGCGTTGCTTTGAAAATCTGATTAAAGCGATATCCAATCTTGGAGTCCTCTATGAACTCAAATGGATCAGTCAAATCTTGAAATTCATTGTTTTAAAACTATGTTGGAGTTCAAACCGGTGCCTACCGGTCAAATCACAAAATTCATGGTTTGATATCTATTATGATAGAGCTCAACCCGGTGATTGGCGAAGTCTAGCCAAGCCTGCTATGAAAATCTGATTAAAGCGATATCCAATCTCCTTAGGTTTTCTTCGAGTCCTCTATGAACTCAATGGATTGCTCAAATCTCAAAATTCATGGTTTGAAAACTATGTTGGAACTCAAGCCGGTGCATACCTAGTCCAGAGCCAAGTCAAACAATGATTAAAGTGATATCCATCACTCGTGAGTTTTACTCAAGTCCTCTATGAATTCATTGGATAGGTAAAAACTTGAATTTCCTCTATGAACTTGTTGAGTGGGTTAAAACTCAAATTTGTTGGAAGACTTGTCCTGTGTGAAGGGTGGTTTTGGCATGTGCAGTTTTACCAAAGCTTGCTGGGCTGTGAATAGGGCTGTACATGAACCAAGTTAGCTCAGTTAACTCGCTCGACTCAACTCGGAAAAGCTTGACTTGGCTTGGCTCAAAATTGGGTTCAAGCCGAGTCGAGCTGATTTTTTTACCTCAAAAAAAAAATTGGGCCGAGTCTAAGCTAGACCGAGCTCGACTCGACTCGGCTCAGAACCTGATTCGAACTTGACTCGGTTCGAATCGATTCGACTCAGATCGGGTTCACTTAATATAAATATTTTGTAAATATTTATATATTTAAATAAATTGTATATATATATATATTATATTAAAAACCCTAAAACCTAAACTCGAACTCAGCTCGTAGGCTATTGAGCTTAAGCTCGGCCCAATCTGCTAACTGAGCTGAGCTGAGCTGGCCAGTCAGGCTTGAGGGCCGAGCCGAGTTTGAGCTGGGGTAGCCTGCTGGCCTCGCCTCGCCGAGCCGGGCCAAGCTCGACTCGGTTCGGTTCGTGTATAGCTGTAGCTGTGTATGATCAGAGATCTCATTTGTCAACCATTAGGTTGAGCCTGCGCAGATAGCAGGGACTAGGGGCTCCTGTTCCAGAAGGACTGGCAGTATGAAGGGAGTTGATTGAAGAGAGTGGATCTCGTCAAAGCAAATCCAGGAGTCTTGAAACAACAGGATTTTATGTGGATCCGAAAGATCGGTGGCTGCCATCTTTCCATCTTCAATGTCAATGGCTGTAAACTGGGTTCAACAATGTGAAAAAGTTGGGGGTTTGCTGGGGGTTTTGCAGCTTTTGCTACATTCAAATTGGGAAAATTGCTCCAGCAGCTTCATCAATCATGATAAAGAATGCATGTAAACTGGGTTAAGCAATGTAAAAAAGGCCGGGGGTTTACTGGGGTTATGCTACATTCAAATTGGGAAAATTGCGTCAGCAGCAGCATCTATCAAGATTGCCTTGGAAAGCTAAAACTGAATTTTGATGGCTGTTCCATTGGGAACCCAGGGAGGGCACTATCAGGGATGTTGGAGGTGCTGCTTCTCCGGTGCCACGGGGTTGGGCCATTCCTCTTTCGCTGGAGCTACGGCTGTGCTCATTGGGTTGAGGATTGCAGCTAAACGTAATTTGGCCAGATCATAGTCGAAGGGGACTTGAAGAATGTTATCAATTGGATTCAGTCAGTCCCTATCCCATGGAAGTTGGCTGATCAACTCGAGGAAGCAAAGGATATTTTTGCCTTTCTCGAGGGTTAAGGATTGCACTTGCAAAAGAGGTGTGTACCAGGAGACTTTCTGGATTTTGCACGAGGGATGATTTCGCCTTTGGCTACCCCCCTTTGGAGGCTGTTCTAGCTTCTCTATATTTTTTGTCTGCTTTGGTATTCTTGTATTTTTCTCATGCTTCTCACGCTTATATATATATATATATATATATATATATATATATATATATATATATATATATATATATATATTCTTGAACAAGTATCATTAGAAAAAAAAATAAAAAATCCTGGAGTCTTTGCATTAACTGAGCCTGCTAGAGAGGCTGGGTCAAGATTGCTGTGTATTCCTCTATCTTCCCCTCTGTAGCTCTCATCTTCTTTTATCATGGCACGGATGGCATAGGGAAATTGGGGAAGAGGATTTGGAGGCTGAGCATACTAGCAGTGTTATGGATGATATGGTGGGAAAGAATCGATGGGTGTTTTAGAAACAAAAAGGGTAGAGGTAGGATGTTTTTCAATAGGGTTCATCTCCATGTAAGGGTGTGGGCATCGGCATCAATTTTGCTGTCTCAGCTCCAAAGCGGTTGGCGGTAGTTTCGTTTTTGAGTTGTATATTTTGTATATTTGTATATTCAGGATGGGGCCTTTTTCCAATAAAAAATTGTCTTAAAAAAAAAACTTCTCTCGAGTCTTGCTCTTCCTTTGTTTCTTCGTCATCTGTGAATCTGGTATTGACAACTTGCCTCTGTTTGTGTTTTTTTTGGTTTGAAGAATGCCCCTGTTGTCCGATTGTAAAAAAAAGAGACTGGTGCTTTACTCTAAGAAGGCAAAAATGTGAGCCATCAAAAAGATGGACATGGATAAGAGATGTTTCATGTAATGGGGAATGATAGAAGGTTGTGAAAAATACCGAGGAGCCCAGAAATAGGTATTCGTTAATAAAAGTGGGTGTAAGTAGGTAGATCTCAGTGCTAGGTTAGGTTGGATGTGTGTGTTTGAAGGCAAACAGAAAAGAGGGTGCTGCAGGTGAAATTTTGTAGAAGGTGAACCAATGTGCGGATAGTTGGAGATGGATTTAAACGGGTGATGACCATGGTCTAATGATCCAATGTCTCTTGAGGATCTTGTCAGTCTCACTAACACATTCAGTTAAAGAATGACATGATTTTGCTTTGTGACACCGACCATGTTCAAGTTGATAGTTTGCAAAAAGATTCTTTGTAGCTTGAATTTGCTGATTTTGGTGGCCCCCATATCCTCTGCACTGAATATGCTGTGCTAGAGCAGCGCTTTCCTACGTTTGGTTGTAAATTTGCAAGTTTTAGGAAAGAAAAAAAATCCAAAAAACAAAATACAGGCAAAAGCTGAAATTTGCAACTCGAGAGAATATAGTCGGCTTTATGTATTACGGAGGAGATAATGGTCCTTGGACATAACTACGTTAATGTACATTGATAAAAGTGCATGCATTTGAGTGTATTTACGAAGGAGATGACAATGGTCCTTAGAAAAATGCATTCAGGAGTATTTATTTAGATAAAACAGTCTGTTCGTGCATTTTGAGGTTCATCTCTAACTGCATCGATGCATTTGTGCAAAAAGCTTTCTGCCAATTCCAATGTGTTTTTAGGGTGGGATTTAGTGTCTTTTTTGGATACACATCCCAATACGAACACATTATGTGAGATCCAAATGGGTGCGACATCCCCCCGGTTGCAAGCTATGTGGGGCCCACAGAGATACCAGCGACATCCATCCCCCGTCCATCAGTTTTGCAAGACCACAATAGGACAGGATTCCTAAAATCAGGCAGACACAAAACTCAGGTGGGCCACACCATGAGAAAGAGTTACAATGGAGCTGACCATGATGTGCCATCCAAACCTTCCATAGGGTTATTACCACTCAGATAAACTGTATCTGTAAACCCACAGTTTACAATGGTAGGCATTCAATCCCCGCCGTTTCAGACCCCAGAACCAGCTGTGGGTGGGACCCTGACTGTGGGGCCCACCTCAATGTGTGCATTGTATATCTGTGTTTTTCCAGCTTATTTTAGGGCATGGCCCCAAAAAATGAAGCAGACGCAAATCTCAGGTGGACCACACCGATGGGAAACAGTGGTCATTGACTATTAAAAATTGTGGGTCACAAGTTTTGTATCAAGTTGATATTTGTATTTTCCCTTCATTAGTCTGTGACTTATCAACAGGTCGGTGGGCCCTAGGAAGTTTTTAACGGTGAGCGTTCAATGACCACTGTTTCCTGTGGTCTGGTCCACTAGGGATTGGTATTTGCTTCATTTTTTGGACCATGCCCTAAAATAAACTGGCATAACGGTTGGACAGCATGGAATACAATGCATACATGGAGGTGGGCCCCATGATCAGGGTCCCATCCACATCACTGGTTCCTAGTGGCGGCTAAACCGTGTTTGCTGCTTCCTGTTGTGCGACTCACCAAAGATCTGGATCTGCCTGATTTTTAGAATCCTGTCCTATTGTGATCTTGTGAAACTGATGGACGGAGTGGATTTGTCACGGGCATCTCTGTGGGACCCACATAGCGTCAGACCTCAGGAACTTGACACAGGCCAGTTGCGTCCGATCCAAAAATGCATTAATCAGACCAAGTATCTCTCCCTATCCAAGTATTCTCATGTCCATTGTGCGTGCTGAGGCAACTTGAATTATCAGGGACAATGGAATGTTGTGGCGGGGGATTTGCCTCTAGACCCGGAAGAAGTCTTTTACCGTCTCCCTTAAGTCTCTGCCACCATTTGCTGGCAAAGAATTGGATGAAAAGCAACCAATCCATATGCATTTCTGAGCTATTGCTAATGCATGTGCCGTGAGCTGTGGAGATAGCCAAGAGCGATCTACAGTTCCACAGGTGCTGCCTCCCTATTAACGAATAACAAGTCTAATATTTCGTGCGTTAGCCCATTGCTAAAAGCTGCTTCCAGCATCAACATTGATGTCGTAGATTTTGGGGTCGTCTGGATTCAAGGAAGTACGTTACTGTTATATATTTAGGGTTGTTTTAGATTCTTCAAGCAAACAATCTACTTTTCTATTATTTATCAAGGCAAACACTCGAGCATCGCACTAGATATCTAAATTCACTTGGTCCATCAGGTACACGAACACTTTTTTGAGTTTTGAATGATCATGACTTCTTAGGTTTTGTAAAAATGAGACGAGTGCCTTGTGCAAGTTTCCCCAGCAGGGCTCATCTAAATTTAAGGGAACAGAGTGCTAGCCTCATCCTGACACAATAACCATCATGGATTTAGTTTCTCTGCAAAAATGGTGGAATTGCTTGTAATTGGGTTGGTGTACATGAGAAAATGCTTTCTCTGGGAGGCTCGTACATCCATGTTCCATGTAATCATCAATCTTCAAGCACCCAACGTGTAACACGTGTAAATGCATACAGGAATGCATCAAGTCGCCACTTCCATGTTCCAAATCCACCCTTCATCACTGCTCCAGGGTGTTTCACAAACATGGAACAGAACTAATCAATCAGTACACCATTTACATAGCCTATCTATGCCAATTAGTCCCAACTCCGGACGGCTGCCCACTACACTAACTTTGCTTGAATCCGAGCTCCTCGTGGGGATATAGCTCATAACTCAAATCTTAAACAAAATGACACAGTCGGATGGAACTCCCTCTTCACCACTCATTTCCAAAATTGAAATCATCTGCTGCAATCCAACCAAATAGAGGTAACAGGAGTGATTTATCATGCACTCCACGCACAATTAACTCAAGGCTGAATTGACAACAGCCTATAAGAGGAAATTTTGTTAGATGATCCAACCATCCTACCACCCTTTTTCAGGCAAGAAATGCATAGTTAAAAAGACGTTGATCAAAGGTTTGGCATCTCGCACATGTGATGCCGAGTGTCAGATAAATAATATTTTTTCAAATATGTAAATTGATAAATAAAACCTTTTAAAATGAACGAAACAATGGAAGAGAAAAAAATAGAAAGAAAGAAAGAAAGAAAGAAAAAAGTCTCCCCAAGGCCAATTACTAGCCTGAGCAAACAAATTATTAAAAAAATATCACGGAATAATCATCTCCATAAACGGCAACCCATACAAAGAATCGCACTCAAACAGTGCATCCACATTCAGCCAACTTGATGAGAGAAGGAGAGAGGATCCAATACATAACTTTCAATGACATGACAAGGACACTTTGCCTCGTAGATTTTGAAGCATCGGGAAGGATCCAAGTATCCCCGAGTGTGTGCATGGAAAAATGCCAATGAGAAGCCAATCAACGGTTATGGATGAATAACATAGAGAATAAAAATAAATAAATAAAATTCAACTGCTCTTCATCATCCCCAAACTAAATTGCTATTTTCTATTTATTGTTACAAATGGTTGTCACTGTATTGGGAGTACTCTACAGTTTGGATCCCTGTACCCGCAATATCTCCTCCCCCCTCTTCACTACTCTCATATAAACAATGCTTTTAGTTGGGAGAAAATCCAGTAACCCTCAAAACCACTTCCAAAAGTATAAATGAAAGAGAAAAGAGAAAATACCTTATCTTTTCTTTTTTATCTTTTACATCTTCCCTATTAGTGTGGCCATGACTTTCCAACCGTCCCTGTTAGTTAGTTGGGTGCATCATTGGGCTGGAGAGGAGGTGCCACAGCATGCCGTCTTTGCCGCTCACGGAGATAAAGGACCGTCAACAGGCAGACCATGAGGGTAAGGATGGTCGCATTCCCTTCATCCATGACCACGTCCTCTACCCATGCTCCCACTCTGGGGTAGACTTGGGGGAGCAAATCAATCAAATCGACCTGGAATGTAAGCACAACCACCTTCAGTTCAGAGTCAGAAATGACTACCAAATAAAAGGATTTCATTACTTTGAGGAGCACTAGACAATTCATATTCAGAGCATGTTACGGTTGGGAATTGTTGGACCTGTCTCAGGGTTGAATCCTGAACTGTATACATTGGGTGGGGCCCATCAGGCAGGGCCTCTTCAAAATTTTACATTTGTTCAGCACAGGCACACCCGAAGCAAGCACACCCTGACACGTAGATTTGAAAATGGGTGAAAATAACCAAGGTACACAATCCTGAGAGTCCAAACACTTCCAGAAGAACATAAAAAAGAAATGGTACTACTTGGTAGTTGGAAGTTCTCAGCCGATGTAGGCTCAAATATCAAAATGAGGCTACCCTTCAAAAAAAAAAAAAAAAGATTAAAAAAAAAAAAAAAGGAACAGAGATCACCATGAGGCCCAACAAGTGTTGATTTATGCCTGTTTGTTAATGATTTTTGGGCCTAATCCAGGTTCTACTTAGGAGGGTTTTAGTTGAAGATTTTTGGACCACAATTCAGGGTCTACTTTGGGGGATGTAAGCAAAGATTTTACTAATTCTTTGAAGATCTTGGGGGTTGATTCTCTGGATTTCCATAAGCTACTTTTACGACATTACAGCATGGCAACATCATTGTAGATTCATTTCTTGCTATTTTGATAGATTCCAATTGATATTGAATAAATACAATTGTTGGAAATCATGTTAAATTGGGGTTGTTCTAGGAGGTGAAAGCATTACATTTTCAGACTTTTGTGAGGTTTCATTTAAATAATTGGAAGTAAAGAAATTCCAATTTCAATGAAGTAGTTTATCTTTCACTATTCCAATATTCTTCTGGGTGTATAATTCATTATATACTTGCCATTTGGGTATTGAAATTGTTTTGTATCAAAGCCAAATTGAACATCACCATCATTATCATCCAAGCCTTATTCCAATTAATTGGGGTCAGCTCATGGTATGCCAAAACAGTTACATAATGGCTGCAGCTGTTACATAATGGTAAAGGTTGTAACCGTTACATGTTATGGGGCCGATTATGGCCATCCTAGAAAAAATAGGACTCATAACGGTCAATGAAGTAATTGATCCCTCTCAATTCTAATATTCTTTTGGGTGTGTTTTTCATATATTCTTGCCATTTGGGCATTGAGATTGTTTTGGAATCAAAGCCAATGATGATCATCATCATTATCATCTAAGCCTTATTCCATTTAATTGGGATCAGCTACATGAATCTTGTTCCGCCATTCCAGTCTATCAAGGGTCATAACTTCATTTAGACTATAGGTCATCAAGTCTTTTCTTACTACCACCACCCACGTCCTTTTGGGCCTTCCACTTCCCATCTGTAGCCTTCAACTTGTACCAACTCCTACCGACACAGTTCATGGTCTCCGTGCACATAACCAAATCATCTAAGTCTATTTTCCCTCATCTTATTACCTATTGGTGCTACTCCTAAGTTTCCTCAAATGCATTTGCTTCTCTCAATATCATCATTTCAGCTACACTCATCCTATGAACATGTTATTCCTTAATTGCACAACATTCTATTGAATAAAGCATGGCTGGTCTTATAGCTATCCTATAAACTTTTGCCTTTAGTTTGAGTGGTATACGACAATCACTTGAAACCCCATAGGCAAATCTCCATTTCTTCCACCGCTTGAATTCTATGGGCAACATCCTTCTCAATCTCTCCACTCTCAGAATTGTTGACCTAAGATACCAAAAGTGGTCATTTAGGATAACTTTGGCCCACAATCTATACATATTCTTCATTTCCCCTCATGTTGTTACTAAAATTGCACTCCATATACTCTATTGTAGTCCAACTAATTTCGAATCCATTAGATTCTAAAGCACCCCTCCATAAGTTTGTTTACGCCTTCCCTCGTCTTGTCAATCAAAACTATGTCATCTACAAAAAATATACCATGGAATCTCTTTCTACAAATGCCTCATTAACTTGTCCATAACCAATGCGAAAAGGTATGAGCTCAATGACACCTAATGCAAGCTTACAATAATTAGGAACTCACTTTTCTCCACTAGTGGTCCTCACATTTGTTATTGCTCCCTCATACATATCCTTAATCATGTCAATATATTCTGTTGAAATTCCTTTCTTTCCTAATACCCACCAAATTACCTATCAATCATGTCAATGCCAATGATAGTTCGCAGATTTTTGCTCTACAGTGTCTCTTAATGGCTTTGACATGAGTGGCATATTAAGGGGTCACAGAAGTAGACCAACTGACCCAGGCACTTACGGAGCAAATAGATCAACTCCCTCGTATAGTAGACAACATAACTAATCAAGTGAGAGTTTTCTGACGCGGAGGACAAGAACATATAGAGAAATCTAGAAAATTTCAAATTATCTTAATGGTCTTAACCAAAACATAAGGAATAGCTTTGCTTCAAAGAGGTACTTGAAATGTTCAACTGTTACACACCTTTTTTTTTAACCCACGCACTCACACCACAATGGTTTTTCACCACAATGGATACACAAACCCATGACCTCGTGCTGAAACTCTTCTGAGTCTACCACTGAGGCATGAGTAAGGACCCAATCAACCATTACACACTTACATCAAAAGAAGATAAGATAATTAACTGGAGACTTGGGAGACAATGTGGTGTCCCATAAGGACCATCATTAATAATGGGGCAGCTGACTAACACCTTTAGGTCAAGGGATGGTAGATGACCATAGATAAGGGACTTTTGCACCCAAAATGGGAGACAGTAGCACTTATGACACATGCTTTAAGTGTGGGCAGTTGAGACAATTGTGCATTTGAAAGTCCCTCGCATCAGTTCAGAGTATTGGCCAATGAAGGAGAAGATGGAAAAACACATCAAATCATCTACAGACAAAAGTAGAGCATGAAATGAAGAACATGCATGTGATGTAAGGGACGGCCTGTAAAAAACTAAACAGATGCTAATGGAGATGGGGGGGGAGACATTCGTTATCCAGCGTGCAATGACACTCCCCAATCAATTAATGAGGGGTGATGGTTGAAGCACAATATTTTTCGCACCAACTGCACCTCTTGTGGGAAGATATGCATGATTCTGATAGATGGGAGAAGCAGTGATATCATAGTCTCGTTAGAAATTGTGGATCAGCTAAAATTGGAAGAACATGAACATCCACGTTCCTACCAGATTCATTGGATCAAGGAGGTAATGCCTTCGTTAAATTCAAGTTCTTAGCAACCTTCTCTATTGGATTAAGGATGAATTGTGGATGCATGTCACATCTTGCTGGGGAGACCATGTTGGCAGACCAAAATATGGTGAATTTAACTCCAGCTAACGCTTCTTCATTCAATGATGGTGTTAATATCATGTGCACCTGATGAAGTGGCTTTAGGCATCCGAATCTAATAAATAGGATGGGCAAAAGTCACCCAGCATATAGTTCGGAAGCAGAAGCAAAGAAGCAAAGGGGTCGAATAAGTGTCATGCATGAAGACTCCTTACTCTAGACAAGCGCAATGGGAGAAATCACTCAGCGTATAGAAGCTCAGGAGGAAGAGAAAAAAGCAAGAGTTAGAATCAGTGTAATGTTGGAAGACTCCTTACACTAGACAAAGACAATACAAGCAATGCTTAGTCAAATGGAAGAATAAGCCCTATTCTGATGCAGTGTTTGCAATATTGATAATATCAGCCGATGTTAACGATACAAAATCGATGGGTAATTAAATTAAAATAAAATAAATAAATAAAAAGAGCCCAAATTCCTGAATATCGGCGATTATATCGCAAAATATCACGAAGTATAGGTATGTATCGATGATATCGTGAGGTATCAACGATATCGTGAGGTATCGACGATATCGCGAGGTATCGCGCGATATCGACATTTTTTTGTAAAGGTTTTTACAATGTATCGACGATATCTGTTGATATCGACAAATATCGTCGATACTTCACAGGAAACGCATGCTACCCTTCCCAAAAACCCCAAAAATAGATTATTTTTTTCCATTTTTCTTCAGATTTCTCTCTTCTAACCTGTTAGTGGCTGGATTTCGGTCCATCCTTTGCTTGCATTTGGGAGAAAACCCCACATTCAAAATCAGAATCAAGATTTTCTTGCATTTGAGGCCGTTTCTCATTCAATGAGTAATTTTTTGTTTTGATCCTTTTTTTTTTGTTTAAATCATATAAAATGAGTGTGAAGTCATAAGAAATCCTTAATTCTCCATGTTTTGCATGAAAAATCAAGGATTTCAACCTTCAATTTCGAGATATGAGTGTAGGTGGCCTCAAATGGCAAAATTAGGAAAATTTTGAAAATTTCCCAATTTCTCCCAAATTGCTTGCAATGTTGGACTACAAACATGAAATCAAGCATGTATGAGGCCCGATCTACCAATTTGTTAACTTTTTTTAAATTTCAAAAATAAAAATTATTTTTAATTAAAAAATAATAAAATATTATTATTTTTTCAAAATTTCCCTTCAACCAATTACCAATTGAGTGCAATTTGAAACTATTTAGAAGTGTTTGATGAAATGACCATCACATACGCTCTAATTTCCAGATTTGAGGGTAGGTGGTTTGGGGGAAATTGAAGAAATTTAAAATTTCTCCCAAATTGCTTGCAATGTTGCACTTCAAACATGAAATCAAGCATGTATGAGGCCTGATTTACTGATTTATTAAGTCCTCGTCAAATTTTGGAAAATAAAAAATACAAAAATTATTAAAATATATTTCTCAAATTCTACTTCTTTTTCCTTTTGAATGAATTGGTTGTGTTTTCGTACGTCTTCTTACATTTATAAATGTTATGAATTCAATTTAAATATAGTTGTATTAGTTTCAGTCATAGCACATAGCTTAGGACCCTATACAAAGGAAACCTATAATTATGTGCACTTTTTTTAGATGTTATGATAAAAAGTGTGTATTACTGTCTTTTTTTAACAATTCCAGAAGTTTCATTGAAACATTCAACCAACTTCCCCATGATTCCCAAAAAAGTGCGAAAAATTACCCGATACAAACAATATATCCTGTACGATAACCGATAAGTAACTATATCCCAAGGGTGCGATACGTAATACGATACCGATTATTTCGAACGCTGTTCTGATGCACATGGATCATGGACGACAAAGCGAAAAGATTGGATCCGGATCTCTACCATTTGAAGTATCTTCTCGTCTGCGTCAAGTTCTTTCCAACCCAGGGGGAAAGATATAAGCACATGGCGCACAATCAAGCCCAATTTTCCATTTTTGGAGGATTTTAGATGAAGATTTTGCTCATTGTTGGAAGACATCGGGGGCAGATTCATTTGTTGCTATTTGAGTATATTTAATTGATATTGAATTAATTTAATAGTTGGAAATTCTATTAAAGGTTTTAATAACGAGTTTAAGATGGCACTTTACGATGTATAAGTTGGGTTTGTTCTTTAGGAGGTAGAGAGGCATTACATTTTATGAGTTTTGTAAGGTTTTATACAAGTATTTTGTGAGAAATGAAGAAGTTTCTATTTCAGTAAAATTGTTTATCCCTCTTTATTTCAATATTCTCATTGGTGAGTTCTTCATCCATTCTTGTGATTCAGGTATATCGAGATCCGACTAATTCAATAACCAAATTGCATCACTTGACAACCAAGAAAATATAGAGAGCATGTTACAGGTTGGGAATTGTCGGGCCTGGAAGTATCTTGGGGCTTAATTTTGAACTGTGTGTTGGGCTCATCAAGAAGGGCCTAGTCAAAATTTCATATTTGCTCACCCTTGGCCCACCCTAACACCTAGATTCAAAACTCGGAGTGAAAACGAGCATCTGTGAAAGTAGTGTACACAATCATAAAAGCCAAAATACCTTTAGGAGAATCATACAGAAGAAATGGCACCACCTGGAAGTTTTATTTCTGACATTTAGCAGCAATAGGCCATAGATTCTTTTATCAATAAAGAGTTTCTCCAATTATTTTAAGAGTGTTGGGCAGTTTGAGCTAAGATCTAAAACAAATTATTCATAACTTCATTTTGCAAATTTTTTGGGGCCTCACCTATGATAATGAGTGGGCCATTCAGGCAAGGCCCTAGAGAATAGATGGTAGGACCAATTTTACTCTTACCATCCATTTGCAAGACTTTAAACTGCATGGCTGTGATTCTCCAATCATGCGTGCCTTTACACTGTGTGCAATCTAGGGTGGATCCAATGATTTTTGTTGATAATTTGTGGGATCACATAGGGAATTTGCACCACAATAACACATGAAGTATTCATCCAGGATCACAGATCTTAACGAACCACTCGGTTATTTCCTATTCATGCCCCACTTATTCCATTCCGAATTCATCCATTTATTGGGGGAAAAGAAAAGGGAGGGTGTCGGTTGGCTGGCCCTATGCCAAATCGTAAGCGGGCCAGCAAGACTGAATGTCAGAGGTAGGGGCGAGATTTTATGCATAACCAAAAACTTATAGCAGCAAATTTCTGAATATTTAAAGGTAATTGACATGCTAAGCTCACTGCTGCCCTCACAGGCCAACCTGGCTCACGTATGGGACATCCAAGTGGTGTGTTGGGTGGGGCCCACCGTGTAGACAACCGGACCTAGAAAGAAGATGTTCCAACCATCAGGCAAGGCAACACTTGTATGTTTGATGTGGACCATTGGCAATCTTTTCAAAACCTTCCATGATTTTCATACATGTGCAGTCCCACCTGAGTTGATCAGCTTGATTTGTGGCCCACAGCAGGCACAACTGAAGCACAGCTCAGAGATCCGCATGTGAGCTTCGGGAAGTTATTGGAGAAATTATCATTGCTTCATAAAATATGAGAGAAAAAAATACGAAAGTTAATTTGATGAGAGAAGGCAAATGATTGAGCATAGATGCGCACCAGGAAACTGTCAGCATAGTTCTTCCGAATCCACAAGCTCGTAAGAGCAAGAGAGACGGGCAACTTTGCCGCAGGATCATACTCCAGTGCCCGATCATAATAACGCTTTGCTAAATGAAGATCAAAAGGAAGCCCTTGTCCGTGCTCGTGCATGTATCCAAGGTTGAATGTGGCTTGAGCATTGGACTGCAAGTGGGCATGATTGTAAGCCTCTGCAGCACGTTCATAGTCTCTCTCGGTACCCTGCAAGAAAGAAAAGAAGCAATAACAAACTCAGGGTGCATGAACCAAAGTTCGTCTTTAGTGAGTTAGAAGTCTCCAGCCTTCACCATTACCCGACCATAGTAATACGCATCCCCAATCAGCAAAGCAGCATGTTCGTTGCCCTGTTCAGAAGCTTGCCACCACAAAGAATGTGCACGTTGGTGCCTTTCTGCATCTGTGCAGAATCCAGATTCTCCCATGCACATACTGCGTTCCCCATATTTGTCAAGAATCCAAGCAGCATTGCTCTGTGCCACCTCATATCCGAGCTCCGCCAATCTTGAGTACAGGAGGAATGCTCTGCCCACATCACCTTTCAGGTAAGACTCTAAAGCCCACCTTGATAAGGAACTCCAAGGCCCTCTCTCTGCAACTAATTTGTACAATGCAGTAGCCTGAAATGACAAAAATTCAACGAATAAACAACGTATTATTTAACAGGAGAAATGTGAAGGCTGAGTAGTGAAATATTTCCACCAGCAGAAATTATGAAAGATCAAATGGAGTTAGCAGGTTGGAAGGCTGTATAGCAGAATGTATAGGATTTAGCAACCCCTGATCAGAGACAATATCAAAGATCTTACAGGAAGAAAAAATGACTTAGTTATGACCAGTGTTTTAAATAGCGGTAGCGTGATGCGTAGCACTCAGCCCTCTATAGCGTGTAGCATAAATACGTAGCGTGTAGCGTAAGCTACATGATACTTCTATTTTTTAATTTAAAAATAGGACAAATATAATAAATATTGGAAAAAAGGAAAAGAAAAATATAAAAATGCCTAAAAGATGATTCATTTGATCAATTATAAGCATGTTCAAATGATTTGTTAGTTATCATTTATCAAAAGCCAATCCAAATATATAAGCCAAATCAAATTATTATCATATCAACAATTTTCTAAGCAAACCACTTTAATTAATAATGTCTAATTGAAACCATAAGTCACAATTAAGAAAAAGAAATAAAAATCACATAGATTTAAAAGTATCAGTACAATACAAGTGTCACATTCCTCAACATTATACAAAGAAAATATGAAAAAAGTAATATAAAAAAAAAAATACATTGTAGCTTACGCTACGTACTCTACATACTACGTAGCTATGGCATACAGGGGATTTGCACTATTTAGGACGCTAAGTTTACGCTATTTAGGACGCTACGTAGCACGTACGCTATAGGGGATTTACGCTATTTAGGACGCTACGTAGCGCTACAGCCACGCTACGCTACGTAACGTACGCTACGGGCGCTATTTGAAACACTGGTTATGACCCACGAGTCTAAACCGGAGGCAGTGGAATGTTAAAAAGAAAATGGAGGTAGTAGATGATAAAATGGTTGATTAGATTTGGGGCATAACAAATAACGGTTATACATTCAATCTTTAGCAAGGTATGGCAGTTGTTATAATTGTTATATGGAATAAGGATAATGCGGTGGTGGAACATGTGGTAGGCTATGGATTTGAATATTAGTATCATATCAGCTGATATGGCATGGTATCGTATCCGTATCGGCTGATACATATATGGGGCCATGCTGGCCCATATCAGCACCAGTACAGCCGATACAGCCATAAAGTCCCTAATTTGAATCCTTTTCCAATCCTCTCTCTTCTTTTTTCATTTGAACTATGGACGATGCTCAAAAAGTCATTTTAGACTAGATCTAGGACTATTTTAGGGATCAAAACAAAAGAATTTGAGCGAAATTTGACAAATTGAAGCAAAATGGACCATTATGGGAAAAATCAGAAAAAGGGTAAACCATCACCTTTTTCATATTTTCATCTTCTTTCTGTTGTATTTCAATGTAATGGGCCCTAATTCACCAAATCATGCTTGACTTATGTTCATTTAGGGCCCACTTAGTTGACTTTCAACTGGTCAAGCTGGCAAACAAAGATGGCTTCTTATCAAAGAATAGTATGATATAGCATTAGCATATACATGTCCTAAATGCGGAAATAAAAAAGAAAAAGGATAGATTTTTTAATATCTCTTCTTCTTTTTTCCTTTTTCTGGTAGTTTTCATTAATTCTTTGGCTTTAAAAAAATGACCAACAAGGGCCAATACAAGCCAAAAGCGACATTCAATGACCATGTTGTATCATTTTTCGACCAGGCCAATAGGCCCCCAAATACTGATATTCAAAATCATGGGCAGGGTAGATTTTCCATTTCCATTACATGCCCGCTTATGGGGGAGTATTTTAAATGGGCACTGACAATAGTCTATATGAACCTAATGATCCAAGGGTACGGAATGAATTTTGGGATGAATTATTAGACACCAACAATGGATGGAAACTTCCATGGCCTGTTAAGGGAGATTTCAACACCATTAGATATCCTTATAAAAAGCTAGGGAAGATCTATGGAAACTAGGGATTTTGTAAAGTTACGGTCATAGGGTTGAGGAATATTGGGATTTTGGTAGAGGAAATTTAGGGATTTTTTGCAAAATTAATGTTATAGGGTTTACAGAAATAGAGAATTTTGAGACAATTGGTTTTTGAATTGGTGAATCCAACAAACAAATGAAAATAATAGTAAAAGAAAAAGGAAACCCCAAGGCATCACACCAATAGGATTTCTAGGGCATCACAAAGTAAAATTTAAATGGCCCGCAGGAATAAGATTAACAAAACTAAAAACTTCGTTCATTCATAAAAAATAATCACCATCTAGTTCATATTTATGGGTATGCATTTATATGGCCCATACAAAATCCATAACTAACAAAAGGCCCAGAACAAAATCCTATTAATCCATATGGACTTTATTCTATCCCAAATTGCAAATAGAGAAGTATTCTATAGAAAGAAACTAAAAACAACAAGACAAGACTCCAAACATAATCTAACTGTATGGGCTGGATGTGCTCTATGGTTGTATAAAATATACAATGATAATGGTTGTATGTTTCTGTACAGTTGCATATATGCATTAAACGA